>JAHBBA010000164.1:0-13638 GCA_018806925.1 Skeletonema costatum | reverse complement strand
GTGAGGCATTGTATTGTCGTCTTAGTGTGAATTGCCAATTGTTGGCCAAGGTGGATCAATTGATGAAGGTGGGGAGGAATAATTTTAGGCCTCCGCCCAAGGTGGAGTCGAGGGTTGTGAGGATTGAATTGAGGAATCCTCCGCCTCCGGTGAATTTTACTGAGTGGGATGGTATGGTGAGTTGAACATTGTACATGTGTATATACTTTCTGTTGTAAAGACGAGAGCAAGATATATATAGAGCCCACTGCCTCTAGAATTGTGCATTCATCTAACCACACATATTCTCCTCAAACACAATGTGCAACACGCACCGTTCTTGAACCCCAACACAGATTCGTCTCCTATTCAATCGTAAAAAACAAAACACTCCGTTCGGTCCTATTGACAAAACCAACCATTAAAATGTTAAATGAAAATATGAGAACACAACGTGCACTCAACAATAGCAACAACAACAACAACATGGCAGACGACGACGAAGAAAAAGAAAAGGGAGCTGATGAAATAATAGAAGAGGTGGTAGCAATGGAACAATGGAAGGATAAGCGTGCGAATAAACTTGATTTGGATGATTTCTTGGCGTTGTTGGCTGAGTTTAACAAGAGGGGTGTCCATTTTGCTTAGTGAGGTATACTTATGCTTTCAGTGGGAAATGAGAAAGAGGTGAATAATGATGAATGTAATTTAGATTTCAATGCCATGTGACTGAAAGACCAAGTAGAACTACTTGTTCAATGTTTGAGAGCCAGAACTAGTATGGAGCTGTCATACACAATGGACTATTAGTTCTGCTTCATCACACCGATACCAATGATATCCTTCTACCTCTCCTCTATTCATCCTCATCTAATCCGAAACAGGAGTCTTACAAACAGGACAAACCCCATTCAAACCCAACCACTGATCAATACACCTCTCATGAAACCCATGCAAACACGGCAAACATTTCCTCCGTTCCCCACACTCAAAATCCTCCAAACATATATGACACGTACGTTTCTCCTCTGGTAATTCCTCCTGTGGATTACCGGTCAATGTGTTCACTGGCAGTGAGGAAATTGTGGATGCGGATGCACCAGTGTTGCGATTTTCGGATCCATCTCCGAATGTTTGGAGGAGTTGTTGGTAGGTCATGTTGTTGAGTTGGTCAAAGGTTGGTCCACCTCCACCTCCACCTGCAGACGACCTAGTTAGTCCGGCTAGTGCAGCTGATAGACTATTAGCAGCAGCAGCAGCTGCACCAATTCGACGACGATATCCCAATCGTCGAGCCATGAGATACGTTTCCTCCTCACTGTCTTCACTATCATCACTCGCTGCAGCACTGAAATGAGGTGCCGTTTGTCCACAGACACTACATTTTGCTCGATGGTAGCTGTTGGTGAGTGTGCATCGAATACAGTTCCAATGATTATTATTTGTTGTTGTTGTTGTTGCTCTATTGTTGTGGTTGTTGCCGTTTGTAGTAGATGATCCCCTCCCTATTCTATTATTATTGTTTGCTGCTGATTGCCCTCTATTGTTGTTATTGCTGTTGTTGTTGCGAGTAGTTCTCCCCCTTGCCACTGACGAAGAAGCAGCTGCAGCAGCCATAGAAGATGATGGAGGTGATGGTGACTGCAAATCTACAACTTCAACTTCTCTATGATGATGATTCTGCTGACGACCTCTTCGATGACGCATTAGACCACGAGCAATTACCTCACTAACGTCCATTGCCTCATCGTCATCATCATTATCAAATGGAGATAAAAAAAATGTTGTTGTTGTTGATGCTGTTGGTTGAGGAAGACCCTCTGGATATAGTAGCCATTGCATTGCTGTTATTATTGCCACCATCGTCGTCACTATCGTGTTGGTGTTGATGTGCTACCCGACGACGTCTCTTTCGAGCAAGACGATTGTTATCGTTGTCATTTGTTTCATCCTCGGAGGAAGAGGCGGCTAGATCGATTACTTCGCCGGTGGTGCGTTTGAATGACATTTTATATATTTTAATGATAAGGGATACGATTGGTTGCTCAAGTTGTCGTAGGATTGTTGTTGTAGAGGATGTGAAACGTCAAATATGTTGTGGTGGCTGTTGATTAACGGTTATTATGAGATGTAAGATCTATCTTGCTTGATGCGCACGCCACGATTAAGAGAGAAACAATGATGAGCTGGTTGATCTCTTGTCGTGTCGGTGGGCGCTGCATGCAGCTGATTAATTTATGATGAGTAGTAATGTTGGTGCAGCGCAACGATCAACTGACAGTGGTGTTGGTGAGTGTCGGTTTGTGGAAATCATATGCAGATTATGACGCAGTGTACACGTGATGTAAATGCACGTAATTCACCAACGCAGAAAGGCTACAGACTTGACAGCTACACCTATGACAATAATTAATCCAATATCTAAAAGTAATGTTGGTGATTAGTTTAGTTTCTACACCTAATAATGCAATAACAATCAATACAAAAGACAAACAACTCAAAAGACGACGCCGCAATAAAATGGACTTTGTTCACAGGGCGGATTTTAGAAAATCCTGTAGGTTTGGTTTATTCTCCCCCAAAACGGAAGAGATGTGTTCATCAGCAAAAAGCCATCCATCAATCGAGACAACTTAGGCAGAAGAGAACTTGGTAACAGCCTTGGTTCCCTCCGAAACAGCATGCTTGGCGAGTTCACCGGGGAGCATCAACCTCACAGCAGTCTGGATCTCGCGTGACGAAAGAGTGGCCTTCTTGTTGTAGGTGGCGAGCTTTCCAGCCTCTCCGGCAATACGCTCGAAGATATCGTTAATGAAGGAGTTCATGATGGACATACCCTTCTTGGAGATACCGGTGTCGGGGTGAACTTGCTTGAGGACCTTGTAGATGTAGGTGGAGTAAGATTCGACACGCTTCTTGCTGCGCTTCTTGGCACCGTCGGTGGGTTTCTTTGCTGCCTTGGAAGGAGCCTTCTTGGAGGGTGTCTTGGCCATGTTGGAAATAAAGTTGAGGAGTTGTGGATAGGATCGGTAATTCGATTTTATGAGAGAAGTTGACGAAGGTGATGTGCTGATGAAGCTGAGAGCCATTGAGAATTTTGAGCTGTTGAAATGATTTTGACACGAAGCAAGGTCATGGTATGATTCTACGAGAGAAGTCTACGACCCGCGCTGTCGGAATTCAACACTAACTGACCGTTAAGTTAGTAAAAAGCAACCTTTCCAGCTCAAACATTGGTATAAATTTACGGCGCGATTTGACTCGACCACCGTCATTTGCTCCAAAATCATACTGGCTCGCTTCACACCACTCTCATAAAATCGAATTACCGATCCTCATCACATCATCATCAACCACTAATCAACCATGTCTGGAAAAGGAAAAGGAGGCCGCGGCGAAAAGAAGAGCACCAGCTCTTCCGCCAAGGCTGGATTGCAGTTCCCCGTCGGTCGTATCGGCCGTTACCTCCGTCAGGGCAAGTACGCCACCCGTATGGGAGCCGGTGCCCCCGTCTACCTCGCCGCCGTCCTCGAGTACCTCTGTGCCGAGATCCTCGAGCTTGCTGGTAACGCCGCCCGTGACAACAAGAAGGCTCGTATCGTGCCCCGTCACATCACACTTGCCGTTAAGAACGATGAGGAGTTGAACAAGTTGCTTGGAGGAGTTACCATTGCTTCGGGAGGTGTCCTTCCTAACATCCATGCTGTTCTTCTTCCCAAGAAGTCTGGCAAATAAATTGCTGATTGATTCACTTCTTGCTGAACAATAGCACCGTGTACATGATGTAATATCATTGCACAAACCAACTACAGGATTTTCTAAAATCCGCCCTCGAACCAAAGAACGAAATTTTTCCACATCTCCTAACCCTATATCGTATCTTGTCATGTATTGTGCCTCTTGGTTAGTATCGATCACTCGTGCTTGGGATTGCTTGTAAGTAGTTGTAGTTTGCCAAACTAAAATAAATCATGATTCTCATAAAAGCAACCAATGATCAACCCGTAAGATGCATGACCTACCTCTCTCTCTCTAGAGATACTGTTGCACGCTTTATCTCCGATCTTAGCTCTCTACAATACCACAGAGTCCTCATCGCCCTTTCATATGTTCATCTGCTGACTGTCGACCATGCAAGTATGGTAGGGACCTACCTAAGTTCTCCTCAATTGCTAAGTAAGGAGAGGAGGCAGCCACTTTCACTTGCACAATCATCTTTCCTCTGTTGTGGAAGCCGCTTCAATAACATCCGCTGAAAGAAGCCATCGAGCAAAAGGATCGTTGGCGTCTCTGTCCTGATCATTTGAGAAAGGAGCAGAATTGCAGCTTGCACTTCACTTATTGTAGAACCTGTCCTGTGCGGGCGGGCGGCAATACTTAAAGTTGAACTTGATTTAGGTGAGCAATGATGAAGCCCTCAAGAATCTTTTCTTAAATGAACAACGACGAAGAGTATGTCACAAACGATGCTTCTAACAGTTTCTAATAGAGTTACATTCCGAGAGCTTTGGCCAGAATCGAAGGAGGAGGTTGAACAAGGAATAAACTTCAAGATAATACTCTCTTTAATATGAAATTAGTTGTAGACATATATAACACAAAATATTCCTAAGGTCTGACATATCCCAACAACTTGCCGCAAAACAGCTAATATAATACATCGGCACATTAGATGGGATCGTCCAGCGATGAAATTACCCACTGATAACGGAAACAATAACAAGTCACCGATACACACGCGCCGACAACTGTCGACGCAACTCCCAAAGTTCTTTAGCGTTTGAAAACAGAGGTTGTCGAGGTACGGTAGGCACGGTCAAGGTGAAGTGTGTGAGGCATATGATAATGCGCTTATTCCGCTTTGGCTGCCTGTGATGCAAGAAGCGATAGTAACGGAGGATGAGAAACAGTGATGTGGTGCATTGAGATAAGAACAATATGTTGCCATCGTGTCCTTGAGAACTATGTCACAACCCGGCAAGAACTCACCTCCTTCTTTTTGGCAGCAGGCTTCTTCTTGGTAGCAGGCTGAAATAACATCGTTAAATGAGGTCAAGACGAAACAAGTTAGAGACGGAGATGATAAGACATCTGGACATGGACATGATAATATGACAAGCAAACGTAAGCGGACGTCAACTCACCTTCTTCTTAGGGGCAGCCTCCTTGGGCTTCTTGGTGGCAGCAGGCTTTGCGGCGGTTGTCTTCTTCTTAGGTGCCGTCTTCTTCTTGGGGCCTAAAACCATTTGAAATCAGACAAGCAGAAAACGTTAGTGACACAATCATGCGGAAAACCGCCATAAATGACGCAGTTTGAATACAACAAGGTTTAACTCACAGCCTTCTTCTTGGGTGCGGTCTTTTTCTTAGGAGCAGCCTTCTTCTTGGGAGCAGCCTTGGGCTTCTTAGGGGCAGCCTTCTTCTTAGCAGCAGTCTTGGCAGCCGCGCTAAGCTTGTAAGAAGCCTTGACCTTGATAAATTCACCTGAGGCGACACCGTCTTTCAAGGCCTTCAAGAAGATTCCGTTTTGCCACTTCTTGTCGCCCATCTCGGCTTGCATGTGCTTCTTGATGGCGATGGAGGAGGATCCGGTGCGGTCCTTGAGCTCCGTGATGGCTTTGATGATTCCTGCTTTGTATGACATGGTTGGATAATGGTTGGTTGGAGTTTGAATTGTTCTGCGTGTAGAAGGTAGAATAACGGAAAATAAGAACGAAGTGAGCGAGAGAGTAGTGTTAGATGCGGTGTTTTCTTTAAAGACGTTGAGTTTCAATGTTTGTGCATTATGTTCCAGGGGCTTGTGAAAACCATTTTGGTTGTTGTTTGGTGAAGATGGCTTCATTGCATTGATAATGTGAATTGAAGATGTCCGGTGCGTCACGGGCCTTTCAACCGACAAGCCTCGCGTAGGTGCAAGCAGTAGGACCCCGCCCCGCCACTTTATTGCAACAGAAAGCACAGCTGGTCATTGATATTAGGCTATCTGATCAGTGAGCGCGAGTGATTGCAGAGAATCCACGTAGTCATTTGAGCAATTTGTGCAGCCGTTTGCATTGAGAGACGTCGCCGATTTGAATTCTCATGATGGCCGATGTGTCGGCTGCTTCAGCATATGAGCAGCCCATCTGCCTGTCAAAAATAGTTCTAACCAGCCCCAAGATCAACGGCAATGAACCCCTGTTCAACACTGAATGCTTTCGGTTCGCCCTCACTCGACGGCCCGCCCATTGACGCCGTTGTTTACCTCACCTTTGATGGAAAAAATAATGAAAAATGAAAAGGCAGAAGCATCGTCGAGCATGATCGCATCCCGCCGAGGAGAGCAATGCTGAAATTCAAATAGATGGGAGTCTTTCAGTATGTTAGCTTGGTATGCTTCAACGGAGGAATCGAAGTCTACATACGATGACTTGTATTGATTTCCTACGTGAAAAGGTTCGAAGATTTGACTCGACTTGGTAGCAATGCTTTAGAGCAAATGTGAAAGCAGCGCGAGTGGGTAGAGTATCTAAGGCAGTGCTGGGCTAATGACTCTTATCCATCAAGATAAGTTAGGCAATGATGTCTGTCAGTATTTGCCTCAAAGATATTGGTCGGCTTGTTTGCAATTCTTGTGTATCAAAATTGGCTGCAAAGGTAAGAGAACATAGGGCTCAAAGAGTATGATCGTACTTCCGAATTAGATGAGATATGAGATATGAGGTGTCATCAACCTTACTCCTTTATGATAGTGAGCATAGTAATACAATAAGATCTAATAAGTTTTATCGCCAATCTGAGTGTACTTGCACATCTGTTGTTCCTGACTGAGCCATGCACAAGCCAATGCCGAATGCACAGCAAGCAGAGAGCAGAGATAGGATGCAGGAATAGGATGAGATCATCGAACAGACTTCCAAACACACAGATACAGAAGAGAGAAATTGAAGAATATAGATTCTAACTACTTCAGTAAGCTGCTGACTACACGAAGAAATCAAAATTCAATTGAAAGAGCTTTGTATCATAACTTAGATATCATTCTACTTTGCTGGGTGTAAGGGTGGAGAGAGTTGCTGTTGATATGTGCTAGAGGATAGATTGTCCTCAATTACGACCTTCGTCGCAAACGCCTCCTATTATGTATCTATTGCTACTGTATGATCCTCTATCAACACATAGCAAGAATGAGCCAGCCACACAACACTTCTTCACAAACCTGATCTGAACCTCGACTGGACTCACGCCATTCCGAACTTCAAAAAATGGGCGCGTAGGAATTACGTAGAAAGTCTGGTATGTTTCTACGTAGAAATCAGCAGACACCTCTTGTCAAAAAATCAGCATCTCTCATTTTTCACAAAAAAAGTGTAAGTGGAAACAACTCATCGTCGCCGCTGTCATCGGCCGGGAGCCTTGGGTGGGGCAACATGTGGACAATCATCCCCATGGAGAGAGGGAGGAGAGTGCCGCTGACGGATGGAGTCGTTGGGGCGGTGTTGTGGCCGCCGACGAGCCGGACGATGATCGAGAGACGCTCCACTCGGCTTTGAAGGTGCACCTCATCTCAACTCGACCACGGTGACCCATCAGTTACAATGAAGGCGTGGCCCTCTCTTCACCAACTCCTCCTCTACAGATCACTTACACTCGCATTGTCACTGTGTGATCCTATGCCTGCTTTGCTTTCTTCTCATGCACCCTCCTCATGTCATCTAACCCCCCGCCGCCCCGTCATTTTTCAAAAATTGCCGTTTCATTCTTATATCAACAGAACCCAACCATTATCCAACCATGTCATACAAAGCAGGAATCATCAAAGCCATCACGGAGCTCAAGGACCGCACCGGATCCTCCTCCATCGCCATCAAGAAGCACATGCAAGCTGAGATGGGCGACAAGAAGTGGCTCAACGGAATCTTCTTGAAGGCCTTGAAGGACGGTGCCGCCTCTGGTGACTTTGTCAAGGTCAAGGCTTCTTACAAGCTTAGTGCGGCTGCCAAGACTGCTGCTAAGAAGAAGGCTGCTCCTAAGAAAGCCGCTCCCAAGAAGAAGGCTGCTCCTAAGAAGAAGACGGCACCCAAGAAGAAGGCTGTGAGTTCACCATGTTGTATTCAAACTGCGTCATTTTTCTCATGCCATATCTAACATTATTATTTGATCCCTTTTCCTTTTAGGCCCCCAAGAAGAAGACGGCACCTAAGAAGAAGACAACCGCCGCAAAGCCTGCTGCCGCCAAGAAGCCCGCTGCCACCAAGAAGCCCAAGGCTGCTCCTAAAAAGAAGGTGAGTTCACGTCCGCTACTTTTGTTTGCATGTCCATTGGTCTTCCTCATCTAACTCTGTTGCAATCACTAATTACTTCTTTAGGCCCCCAAGAAGAAGACTACTGCCAAGAAATAAGCATTCTGTCTTTCTTCTTCGTGAACTTCTCTTCGACCCAGCCATCGTGCCTACTCTTCCAAAAGTATGATTGCTTCGACAGTTGCTGGTCCTCGATAGAGTGCTTCACACCCAAACATTACCAAAACTGGATTTTCTAAAATCCACCCTTTCTATCAAAGAACAACTTTCCAAATTGATATCGATTGTACTTGACTATCTATCTTGCTGTTACTTTTCACATGTTTATATCTTGTCGCATGTACCATCTCTCTTGTTTCTTGTTAGCGCCCGACTCATAATAATAGACTTCGACTACACACATATCATCTGTATTGCAGCATTCTTCTATTATTGTCGTGAAAGTGTCATCTTCAGCTAATCATCTTTACAATACATTTACATTTAGTTGTGTACGTCATCCCAGCGATGGGTTACTCTGTTGTGGATATTTCTGTACCCTTGTTGTAGAGGGCCCTGCGGTCCATCTCAATACATAACAACACAACACATAGCAACAACGTATCAGTGAAGACTATGAAACGCATCACAAGTAAAACGTCTCTTCGCAACTAAAAGGGTTGACAATATTGACACCAATTAGTTGTTATCAGCTATTATTACGTCTTCAAAATTAATTCTTTCATCTTCAAATTTCTCTCTTTACATTGCCTTTCATCAGGAGTATACAATATTTACATCACCATAAGGAGTAGCTCTGAGGATTTCTTTCATTTGTCTACAATGAGAACGTGGTTTTCATTGTGAATTCCCGTTCTTCTCTTCTTAATCTATCTTTTGGTTCTGTAGGGTTGGCATCATTAAGCCACGCTGAATACGGACGTAGGTGAAACCTCCCTCTCTGCAATTACTTCTTGTGGAACACAATCAGCATCTTGCTTGACGATCATGTTATATATCTGTAACAGACGTGTATAACATTTCTCCACCACGCACCGATCATCATCCACAAGATGATTTTCAAGCAGGACATTCACTTCGAGAGGACGTGCAACAATATCCATGGCTGCCAAAATGGCCGCACGGGAAATGGAGGATGCCTTTTTGGTAATGAAGAAGTTGTCACAGACGGCAAGTTCAAGTAGATAACTGGCCGAGTCCTTGATTTCGTTCATCGCTTCATTGTCTTGGGATGTTTCAAAGAAGATTTCCAAGAATAGGTGTGGAGTGGCTGGGGTCAAATACCAATTTAACCCCTGGAGGACTATCCGTTCCATCTTGAGAACTTGATCATCTCGGAAGGATCCTCTGGATAGGGATACCATGCTTTGAACAGAAATCTTCTTTGAGCAGTGCACTTTAATTGCAAGATAGAGGCATGTCATAGCGACAAGCTGGACGAGTGTATCATTGATGCCGTAGTGTGGAACGATGCGATCAAAGTAGGACATGGCGTAGGATACGACGTCACGGCCAAGTTCACTGATGATTGCAAAAGATGGATGGAGGAGAGCATGATGCGTGTTAGATTGATAATAAAAGGACAAAGATAAGATATTATCATACATCAACTCGAGGCATATCCACACATCAGATGATGAATCCATACTCACCAATGGTCGACTACCTGATAAAACCATTCGACGATCTTTTCACGCCATGCCAACGGACAGCCTGTGGTGGCATTTAAACCTGTCAGAGGCAGATTAAGCCCCAACGAAGCGGCGGAGGAGGTAGCGACAGAGGGCTTGACGTGGTAGCCATCGGCGACCTCGCGTTGAGCCAACGCATCCCATTGAGCTAGTGCATCAACTACGGCGGTCATGGTGGTGATTATTATGTGCTTCAGGTTGAAGAGAGATAAACAGTATGCAGTATACACTTCACCGACGATAGCTTGAAGGGGAGGGAGTTTGATGTGTGTGATTCTGAGGTGCGCTTCCAAGATAAGTATGCACCGGGCAACAAGATACTTTTTTGGCACAGAAGTGATGTCTGCAGTGATATAATGTCGAGGGTTTCCTCCGTTGTTCTTCCCCGGTGATAAGAGGAGGTTGGTGTTGCTGGTCGTCGATGCTTCTGTGACGAGCCAAAGATTTGCGCTGGATGTCGTTTGAGCAGGTGGTCAAACGCCAGCTAGAGGCGGCATGTCGGCAGCAGATGGACTGGTGCTTCAAGGTAGGTAAAGTGCAGTTGGAGAGTCAGGTTCAGAGAGCAAAGATTGCATCCGAAATAAATCTAGGAAGAGAAGGGCACCCGTGAAATCCCGTGATGTGAGGATAAATATCCGTTTTCAGTCCAAACATGTCGTTATCGGGTACTTTTGAAACACCCAGACAGTCTGATAAAGGGTATAGATGTGGAAAATATGTCCGTAAAGGGAGCAATATTTCCCGGATTAAATGTAGTTCTGTTTTCGGAACAATCCAGATGGAGGGGGTTCCTCGGCTTCGCGCTCTTCTCGCGCTTGACTCGCGATGAACGCACAGCGCAGTCGGCATTTTTTGTTGGCAGCTGCCAGCGCCTGCCTCTGCCACAAATCAGTGAAGTTGTTGCAGATTCTTCCAAGATTCCAAGCCAAGAAGCGGCGGTGGATGAAGAGTTCAACGTAGAGAGCTAGCGAGTGCGTCGCATGTCGCATCCATGCCACCATCATCATCACACCTTCTTTTATTGAGACACGACGCATGCGACATACTTTTATACGTCGATGCCATCAAATATCGAAGTACTGTGATGAGTGATGAGAGAAGTAGACATCATGGGGTATCGTACCCAAGCAATAATACTTTTTTCACAACATACAGGACATAGCAAAAGAGCTGAAGCCTAAGCAAGATCGTATTTCCTTTCAGCTACATGTATGCACCGAAAACATTCTTGAGTTGGATGACTATTAGAGAAGCAAAGCCACGCTTGCTATATAATGCTTGCAGCACTGCTGCCGAAGCATACTACGAATGATGTTGTGGTAATTCAGGACGAAATTAGTATTGGCAGGAAGTATATAGACTTTTGGAAGCATCAACTTCCTCTTGAGTGGGTGAGCACGTCCTCTTTACCTAGACAGAAACTACCTTCAAATCGGTGTGAGATTACTAATCCTCAGGTTAGGAAGCCAAAAAAGGACGAGGCAACTGCAAAAGCACACATTTTTCTCTTTCCAGGGTTCGATGAGTTGGAATTTGAATTCTAGGGACGTGATTGCTGCACAGAAACCTCTCTCTGAGGGTGTCTTCTCCAGAAGGGCGTATGATGCTCCAGGGTACATGATGATTCCTACCCCCGCACATTCTTTTTGGGCTCAAGCCCCAAGAAGACGGGCTGAGCTGCAAAGTTGCGATGCTGAAATACTTGAACATTCTCAGTCGTCTGCATCGCACATCATCAGTTCGTCATTAAATAGTTTTATCATCACTTGGCATCCTGTCCGTGCTTGGCATCTACAAAGCGCTTCTGGGACGCGGTGCTTGACGAAAACTTGATTACTGCTAAAAGTAAGTGATCTGTTGTGTGAGTTTGAGGTGTTGCCAATTGCGATGTGCACTGCGCTACGGTGCGTGTGTTCGTTGCCCACAGAAGAAGATGCCACAAATCGGTGAAGTTGCTTAAGAATCAATTATTCCAAGCTGGGTGGAGAGTTCAAAGCAGAGTGCGTTTCATGCCACCCACCCTCATCCGAGCACACTAATTCTCTCAACGAGACATACACGACACATACGACATACTTTCTTGAGGCGCTTGATTTGTTATAGATGGCTCGGTTAATGGTTAGAAATCATGGGATACTTTAGACTTTTGTCACATAAAGCCAAAGAAAGATCGTAGTTTCCTTTCGGCTAAATAAAATGCATCGAATACACTCTTGAGTTGGTTGGCGATATTATTTGTGTATATACATATATTATATTTGCTGCGCTGCTGCCGAAGCATATGCTGTAGCTGCTCTGACATATCAATGCCCGTCTTTGAGGTTTGCGAAACTTGCGCCGAACTGTACAGACGCATGGTCTTTCTGATGACTTGTTTTGCTCGCTTGCTTTCTTACTCTGACTGACGCGTTTGACAGCCTCGGATGATCATCTTATTTGGGCGCACATTTTACACCCGGCGGGTACACTCTCAGTATTCGTCTCGGGTGAACTCAAGCGCAAGCGCGAAGTGATCCAGTGGTTCATAACAAACCCTGCACTTGCACTGAAGGAGGTGTCGAAACGGTTGAGACGAAATCTATGAGAGTATACAACTGATAGAACAGTATAGATTATGTAGAAAGTGAACCAAGCTTCAAACGAAGGCAGGTGAACTCTCGTGAGATCCCGCTTACGATAGCCTCTTTAGAGCACTTTTTTGCAATTAATATATATGTTTTAGATTATATATTCAGAGAACATTTATGCTTATTCAGTTCAAGTAAGCTTGAAACATACTCTCGCCAATTTGAAGGCATCCAACAAATAGGGATATACCATCATACAAGAATATATTAGGCTTTGATTACACGAAACTCTCAGGCTTCGTCACAAAGCACATCCAGTTTACTGGACCCATTCCTCCAACATAAAAGTTATGATGACGATGTCTGAAGCCTTCGCAAAATTTATACGGTTTACAAGAATGGAAGCCGCGTTGGCAAAGTCCGAAAGATCTGAATTTGAAGTCAGGTCAACCTTCACAACGCAATTGTAAATCTTGATGCTTAAACATACTTGATCAACAAGGAAACGGAAGCTAAAGGGTAACTTCTTTTTTAGTAACAAAGTATGCGAGGGCTCGCAAAAGTCACTGTTAGGGTATCTACATATTCCGAGTCATGGTACATAAGGTACCGTACTCTTCGACTCCTTTCTCTGCTGATCCTCGGGTCTAGAGAGAGTATTGTATTGTAGCTACCTAAATAATCTATCTATCTAACTGATTTGCGCAACCTCGACCAGCAACACAATCCTTTGCAGTTTGCAGTTTGCAGTTTGCATTTGCAGAGCAAAAATACACAAGTAGAAGAATGAAGAGAAATAACATCAAGTCATTGGGTGGAAGTGGTGGCGGAGGAGGAGGGTCTGCATTGTCCTCCGGCATAGACACGGATCCGCTCCCTGAATCTGAATCATATGATGATCATCGGCAGGAAAGATTGTCCACCACGAGGAATAGAAGAATCAACAGAAATAACACAAAAGCGTTGTCATCGAGGTTGAGCAGAAGCAGATCTGCATCATCCAAGTCAACATGCAATAAGATGAAGGCAATTTTTTGGACTCTTATGCTAGCCGGTATTATTTGTCTCTATTTTGGTAACAAATATTTCTCTAAACCAACGATAGGTAATCCGCACCTC
>JAHBBA010000161.1:0-48206 GCA_018806925.1 Skeletonema costatum | reverse complement strand
TTGAAGCCGGTCGCTTTTTGAGACTTCGGCCAACCAACAGTCATTGACGGCGCTGCATTGAGAGATGTATGTTTGTCTTGGGCCAGCCCCCTCACCGAAGCTGCATAATAGATAGCGCTTGTAACAAGCAAGGATTCCAATGGTGGTGATGTTGTATTTTGGTGAAATCTTGACTGTCGGGTGGATTTGAGGCTTCCAATGTCGGATTGTAGGGGTCGGTTTAGTTGAGTCGATTGGCAAGAGATCAATATTGAGTCTTGATACTACCACCAATCGATGGAGCTCCATGAAAGGATTCCAAAACTGCCTTGATGCACCACTGCAAGCCAACTTATATCAACGTTATTAGGTGAATTTAGAGAGAATTGATAGATCATCACTGATGTCAAGTGAAGGAAGAAAGACATATACACGCCCTTGCGTTGTTAAAGGGCACTACTTACAATACTTTTAGCCAAACCTTCTTTCAATTGCTGCTTACTTCTCAAAATGTAATCTATAATCTATTATGTACTAATGCACCACACAAATGTCATCAAGTTGATTCACAATCCAGACATGTCAAAAGTCACTTCCTCTTCTTCCTCATCTGATGAATCTTGTAAGAAGTCATCATCGTCGTCATTATCACTATCTCTTTCTTTACGGAGGTAGTGTTGAGAATGACGCACTCCAAGTAATTCATCCTCCCTTTCAATGTCATGAACAATCTTCTCACTGCATTGCTTGACTCGTCTTCTTCCTTCGTCAGGGAATTCATGGGTGAATTCAGATTGGTCTAGTATGTCTAGATCTGATTCAATGTCAGATGAGAAGGGTGAGAACAAGTCTTCTTCTTCATCAACTTCATCATCTTTGGCAATGTCATGATGGATGTGGCGTTGTTGCTGACGACGGTCGTCATGGTCATGTTGATAGTTTGTTTTGGTAGCCGCATGTCGTTGTTGGTATTTTGGATTCCTTCGACTCTGATGCTGCTGTTGACCATGATGAGTAGAAGTGGTAGCGGCACCACCACTACTACCACCACTTCTTCTCCTCCTATCCTTACCACTCGAAGAATCACCCACAAGGAACGGCAACACTACAGGCTCCGACATACCACGCTTCTTCACCGTAATACTACTCTGTCTCGCATTTCCTCCCATTTGAATCGTCGCCTCCCAATCCTGCAAGACATCCAACCCCAATAACATATCCACTCCTTCTGTGACAGTCCCTTCAAGTACAGTCAATGCCGGTCCATTCATTTGAAGAATAGATCTCTCCTCCTCTTCATAGTCCTCATGATCATCATCGTAGTCCTCATGATGATCATCATCTTCTCGTTGACCCAACATGAAATGAACACAACCAGCAGGGATACGCCCCAAAATACGACATTGTCCCACACCCGTTGCACGTCCTGCATAACGTCGATCCATAAGATGCAATATCCCAACTTTACGGGCTGCTGCGGCGGATATGACGGTGACTTGTGCTCCGGTGTCGACGTAGGCGGCAATGGGTGTGGATTTGTTGTTGTTGCTGTTGGTGGTGGAATGAGAGTGATAGTGGTTGGTATTTTCACTAGAGTTGAGGCGGAGGCTGCATGGAAACACGGAGTAGGCCTGCTTGATGAGGTGGCGTGCTGTTGGCGTCATTATCATCATCTGCTTCTCGTTGGTCATGATGATTGCTGCTGTAGTCATCATGTTCGTCATACTCTTCTTCTAGATCATCAGTGTCATGATCTGAATTAAATTCATCCATGTCAGACTCTTCCAGCGTTCTGTCATGACGTTGATAATGTGGATGATGAGAGTGACGACGACGATATGGAGCAAACGTAGCTGAAGACGAAGATGAAGGATGACGAGAATGGCGCTGCTGCTGATGATTCCTCCTTGACTGATGATGGCTACCCTTGTTGTTCTTACTGCCATAATGGTCATTATTGCTGTGCTTACTGCGCACATGCTGTGTCATAGATCCACCACGTACAGAAGAGGCGACACGAGCATGTTGTTGTTTACTACTACTATTGGGCAAAAAAGCTGGCCTCTTGTTTTTGATACCATCATCATCGTAGTTGCTCCCTCCACTGATATTACTGCGACGAAAAAAGGCCCTCTTCTTACCATCACCATCACCGCTGCCGTCACCATTATCATCAAGATGATCACTCTTCCTGACAATCGCATCATGGTGGTCAAAATAATGATCCAACGAATGATCCGCCGCACTCCTCAAATGAGGATCGCCACCATTACTTCTAGCAACAGTCTTCGCTGCCAGCTCTCGCTTCTCCAGTCTCTTTTGACGATAGAAGTTGGTCACGTATTCTTCTGGCTCGTCGTTGTCGTCGTCTTTATTGGTGGTGTAATCACTGTCGTAGGAATTTGTGTGGGTGTTGCTGGACGATTTGACAATGTTGAGTCCAGAAGAGTAATTGTTGGACACGCCGTTGAGAGTGGAGCGATGAGTTATGGAGACCATGTTGGAGTTGGCGCCTGATGTGGTGATACTGTAGGTGCAGATGAGGAGCATCGTTGATGCTGTTAGGATAGTCTTTGTCATGGTGGTGGTTGATTTATTTGAGTAGATGTATCGTTTGAATTCCGTTACTCGCTTTGGTTGTGCCGTAATTTTGAGGCTGAATTTGAAATTTTAAATCGGCCGACTGAACTCAGCGGTCTCTTCTCTTCTGTAGGAAGGTGAGCCACCAGTTGTGATATGCTACTTAGGGCAGGCTGCTCTACAATGCTATTACTACAGCGGGCGGTGCCATTGGATTATGCAGGCAGATTCATTCAAGCGACCGTTTGCTTTTTTCCAAAGTGCGTGTGAGCGAGGCGTCAACTTTGAATTCTGAAGACTGCTTTCTCATTAAAAAGAGGGTCATTGTAGGGGGCTCTATCCTTTGGACCCCCCCTTTATTCACTATGGACACTTTACTGCTTAATTACTCCAAATTACCACCCTAACTGCCCAGTATCTGACCAACAAATAACCTTCAACCCTGTTCTATATAGGGGGTACGCCCCAAAGCCCTGCCAAATTCAAAAAATAGAGCCGTTGCTATCCGACGTGGAACAAGACTCCCAGACACATCATGCGTTGAATAATGATGTCATTGCTCGGACAGCTGATTTCTGTCTCTCAACAAAGTTTCTCAGGCACCGACAGCATGAAATGAATGGTGACGAAGCAACCAAACAGCCGGCCACCCGACAATTATGAAATTGGGACACGAAGGCCACCATCTGTGGTGAGCACCATACTTATTTGTAGAGTGTATCAAGAGATCAATATTACGAGAGGCGATGGGAAGGAGGGATAATTGATGCACAAGCGGCATCGCAAGATGTGATGTGATGATATTATCCACAACATGAACATGGTTAGAGACATTAATATCATCGTGCGTGACGTGACGGAGAACACACAATCGAGAGTGACATTGCTATATCACTACAATACAATTTCGAAGAGACAGCTTCAATGAAGAAGCCCATACAGTATGTAGCTTGATGATGATGAATACTGTCCATTTACTAAGCCGATACCGATACATTATGTACGAGCACAGAGCCATGAAGGTAGCGACGGCCTCTTTTGTTGTTGTACCGACGACATGCGGCACTTTGAACATGTAGAACATGAATATAACTATAACTAGACCAAAACCACCACTTCTTTACATTGTTGGAAAGCTAATTAAATTCTGTTTACGCCAAACCAATTGTTAAAACCAGCTTCTATAATTTCCTCTTTGCTCAATACTTGTTTATAGAGGTAGGCGTCAATAAAAATGGAACAATGATCCAAAGTTACACTATCCTCCCCATCCATAAGAGCTTCAAGTGACATTACACTCTCCTGAGAAGTGGATTGTTCAAGTTTGTACCCATATGTTTGCCCTTCTCCGCCGCCCTCTCCTTCCGTGTCCTTGATGTATCCCTCTGCAAATACAGAAACAACCACATCCCTTGAAATATCATCATGCACAATCGTCAAAGCTGCATTTGGCATACCCTTCTCATCATCAAACAGCTGTGTGAAGTTCTTGAACCACTCAGATGTTGGTTGAGTGGCTTCAAACTGAAATGGACGATCGGTGAACCATTCGGTGTTCTTGTGGAACTTGCTTGATTCAATGTGGTATTCTCCATCTTCATTATGATACAGAGTACACATATCTGCCATTTGCACAAAGAGCCACTTCGGTGCAGCAGCCGCTACTTGGCATGTGTCAAGTTTTGCTTGACAAGAGGATGAAGATGCCTTGGCACTCTTGCTGGTAGTTTTGGCGCTCTTTGCAGAGACCCCAACCAGATCATCAGGCCGCAACCTACGTCCACGGTTTTCACTGAGAATATGCATGATGTTCACGACGCTTTCATGACGAAAGTGAGTAAGATGACTGGAAATGGAACTGGCCTTCTTCTTGGGGGAGGAAATCTCGACGAGATCGAGGTGTTTGCGTTTCTTGAAAAGAGCGAAAGAGCAGTGGTAGAGGGCGTGAGCATTGAGCATATCATAATCTCAAGAAGTGTCGGCACAGAGCAGCAGCGGTAGTAATAAGATCAACATCATATACAGAACATGAACTACAGAACATAAACTTACCATCTCAGCATCGGAGAGAGCACCAATGCCAGGGATGGCGCTGAATAGAACAGCGGCGACGAGAAGAGCGAACGAAGGCACGAGCTTCATGTTTGTTGTTACGGATGCAATGATGTTAAACTCTGTGATGAATTCTGTTTTGTATTTGGCTGCTTGTTATTGATGTATTATGCACTGCCTTAACATCGAGGCTCTAGAGAGATTAGGCTTGTGTTTCATCCGGTGAGCAATAGGACGCGTGTTCGTTTAACCCTAAATATGTGCGCGACCTACGTCATACTACAAAATCACTGCTGTCTGCTTTTGCACGGAGATAAGTCGTCACGCGGTCTCCAGCAATCCTATCCGATGAGAACCCACTGCCACCGTTTGAAGTGCAGGCAGTTTGGCCTTTCAGTTATGGTTACGTCGACTTACGTCAGTGAGGCTGTTAGTTTTAGTGTTAGGGTGGATAGGAATCGGTCATGGCCATGGCCATATCTAAAGACATACAAACGCGCACAATGGATATATATACTAAGTTAATCATCTTGATTCATATGTCGGACTTCTTGAACTTTTTGAAAGTGAGATCAAACGCTATCTCTAGAGCCTAGCCCTACTGCACTCTCTGGAATCTACATCCTATCGTCGATTGGTGTACTCATTGTTAGCCTCGTCAAACTCCATGACAAACAGGACGATGACTGAATTTACAATGATCTCTGTATTGCTCGTCGCGATAGCCTTGTTGTAGACGGTACTAACCTGAAGAGGCAAAGAAGTATGATATCAATTAGATGCAAAAGCGATGAATATCAATCAGATACAAGAACATGAACAAGCAACAACAGACGCAATAAACATAACACTTACATATAATGCGAGCAGTGTAATCAAACACAAGCCCATTCCACCGAAGAAACATCGAATCCTTCTTCCGAATGAATGTCTAGCTTGGGATGAATTATAAATCAGCTTGGCTCCGCCGATCAAGTCTGTTCCAAGATTGGCAAACATCAGCAAACTGAAACAAACCCATCCAAAATAAGTCAAGTCGGACGTGTTCTTGCACACATCCGCGTCGCGAGGACATAGCCAAGTGAATTGTAATTCTGTTTTATCATCTTGCAACTTGGCTTCCGAGGCCTTGATGAATAACGCGAGAAGTGTTATCTGTGTGATGAGCGTCGCCACGGCTACCAATGCCTGCCATTTAGTAGTATGTTCTGATACAAAGTAAGAATACACTGATTTGTCTCCGATTTGTTTCAAAGCATCCTCATGATCTTTTTTCAAAGCAAGCTCATGAGCTACTTGATCTTTTTGCTCTAGTGTCTTCATCTTTTGGCTTGAATCTTTTGCCTCATCGTCTCTTGTCATATCATCTTCTGCAGGCATCGTTTCTTCTGACGTCTTTGATGTGCTATGTTTGCGCTTGTAATATGCATAGAATAAGCAGAAGGAAAGGCAACAAACTGCCACAAAGCAAGCAAAGAAAACAACTGCAGATATGCCGTAGTCTGTCAGGCCCCATTCGTCAACTCGTGTTTTTTCTTGGGGATAGCAGTTATCATTTGCGTTGCCTATATATGTTGAGTGATATCAAGAAGTAGGTGAGAGGGTGTGGAGCAAATGGATCGAAACAAGCAATAGCAATAGTAAAATGATACTCACAGCACATAGTACAATTCTTGCACTCCAGCACTTTTTCAAAGGCAGAAGGTACCCCGCAGTCTGTAACGAAAGTGGATCGCCCATATTCATCGCTATTCAATCGTGCTATAGCTGGTATCTCGGTAATTCTGTTGCTTTGCAATTGAAGAAGTTGAAGTCCTTTCATCTCCGCCCAGCGTCAGGTACCTTTCCTGTGAATGCATTATAGCTGAGACGCAGATAAGTGAGGTTTGAAAGCTCGGTATAGACCCCTGTAAAATGAGTGGATATGTACGGAAGGGTCGTTGTTTGTTGAGAAATCGCGATGAAGAAAATAAAGGATATATACATTGTGCATTTGAGCAGAGGAAATCACCTTAATATCATTGTCACTCAAGTCCAACACTTCCATGGAAGTGAGGTTTCCAATGCTCCCGCTCAATCTCCCAGACAAGCCATTGTTAGTCAGGTTGAGCTTTGTCACATGGCTCTTGTTGTCGTCGCAAGTGACCCCCTTCCAGTCACAGTAGCGGATATACTCATCCATCCAATTAGTTGCATTCGTCCAATCTGCACCCTTGGCCGAATCATGGAAGTCGCTCAAATCATTCCTTTCCGGCGGACATAGTGTTGTGTCATTTGTTAGATCAAACTCATTGACTTCACGTTCCAGGCAAAGACTGAGTGGGGCAGTTTCAGATGAATTGTAGAAACGATTGTATTTCAAGAACACAGAAGCACCTTGCAGTTGCAGCTGACCAAGCTCAGAAGGAATAACTCCAGAAAAGGTATTGTTTGAAAGACCAAGGCGTTTCAAGGAACCTGCGGAGTAGACGAGGAAACAAGTTTTAGCACATTATACTTTATGATATAGAGCAGAAATGGAAACACAAGTTTTACTCACCTGCAAGCATTCCAAGCTCAGAAGGAAGGGAACTGTGTAGAATATTATTGGACAAATCGAATAATTCCAGTGCAGTCATCTTTCCGATGTCGAATGGAATAGTACCTGCTAGCTTGTTGCCAGCTAGACTGAATATCTTGAGAGATTGGAATCTCCAAATGCCTCTTGAAAATGATCCTGTGATGCCAACCGCTTGCTTAGATACGTCCAGCTCTTGGAGACTCAAAATAGATTCGGTAAACACAGGAAGATCCCCAGAGAGAGCGTTGGATGCCATGTTGAATTGGCGCAGCTTTGGCAAGTCATCCAATGAAGCTGGAAGATTCCCGTAGATTTGATTGCTAGATGCAATGAGTTGCTCAATGTTGGGTGGGATATTCGCTAGAAGGTCAGTAGCATTTTCTTCGATTGCATTGTTGCTCACGTCACAGTAACGCAGCGTTTGTAGAGGCGACACTTTGTACTTCGACGCATGGACGTAAAGCCATTATTGCTGAAGTCGGCATACTTTAGCGATGGAGATATGAGTGCGTCTATGCCTCCACGTAATAAGTTTCCCGACACATCGAAGTGAGTAAGTGATAGAAGATTGTATAGCGGGGCGTAGTCAACCGTACCGGTAAGCTCGTTATCGGCCAAGTCAAGCGTCTCAAGCCTATGAAGTTGTGCCAAACCATACTTGGTATATTCCCAATTGCCGAAGACCTTGCCAGGGTAGGATGCGTCTAATTTGTGTGTATAAACTGGAAAGTTGCCCACAAGATTGTTTGTCTTGCAAATCGATGCCAGTGACAAATCCTTCTGTGTCGCAAGTGATCCCATACCATTGGCAATGACCCACTGCTTTAGTCATCCATCCATCATTGTTCGTCCAATCTTGACCATTTGTTGCATTGTATATTAATTCAAGACTCTCTTGTTCTCCTTCAATGGAACTTCGCCAGTCGGCTTGATCACAAGGATTTGTAAACTCTTCGTTGATATGGAGTGCCTTGGGTTTCAATGTATGTCCAAACTCATTCTGAGTGTACTTGTAGAAGTCGCAGTAGCACTGAGGACTATTTAGATACCTGAAACCCTCACCGTAATACAAGTAATCTCCACAGCAATATTCAACCGCGTAATCACAAGCTTCCCCTTCACGTGTATGTTCGCAGAGACGCGACCAAAAGTCGCACTTGCACTCATGATACAAACCAGCAGTTTCGAACATTTCGCTTACATGATTGGTGAGGATTTCGACAT
The DNA here is from genome assembly GCA_018806925.1 of Skeletonema costatum. NCBI lineage: Eukaryota > Bacillariophyta > Thalassiosirophyceae > Thalassiosirales > Thalassiosiraceae > Skeletonema > Skeletonema costatum. The sequence goes on along the minus strand of JAHBBA010000161.1, from coordinate 39,811 downwards.
TGTCTGTAGCCCCACAGAAACAAGACTCTGCACTCTCACACAATGGTGCGATGATACCATCCTTGATCCCCAATACGTTGAAGTATTTTCGACATTTTAAGTTGAGATCCTCACACTGAATTTGACAGAAATGACTTAGATGAAGACACATTTTGAAAAGTATCAAACCAAAGGAAATGTCTGACTTACAGAGTGACTTCCTCCTTCACAATAGCAGCAATGCTCGTTTGCAACGCTGCCCATCATGTCAAGCGAAAGACTTAAAGCATCTCCGTATAGAGGACACCCTGGATCATCAATTTCTTCGTAAAAATCGCAATCAAACCCTGGAGTATCGACGCATTCCCATGAGGGAGCTACAGCTACAGTTGGTGACTACGGAGTCGATGACATGGCTTTCAGATGAGTTCATACATAAAGTGAAAGAATGCATTGATAAAATGACAAGTTTCTTCACTTACAGTTACAACGTTGTGGACAACAGCATCAATTTGACAGTAACAGCAATGATCATGTGCAGTCCCTTGTATACCTTGGTCAGAAAGTCCAGGATATGTGGACCGGCTCCCATAATTGTCACATCCTGGTTCGTCATTGACTTTGTACATACCATATACAATCATATCCGTCCTGATCAAACCATCCACCCGTGTCTTCAGTGCATATTGATGGAGAGCTTGAGATTGTTGGAGAGGTGGTGGGAGGAAGAGTATGACTCCCTCCTCCACAAAAACAGCAATTTTGGGTCGCAGGTCCTAATTCTCCTGCAAAGTTGGCAGTATCAGGACATCCTGCTTCCGAATTGGCTATATACCAACCACACCCATCATCAAACATATCCTTCCACTTGGGCGTGTCCAAACACGTCGACGATGGGACAGGAGAGTTTGTTGGAGAATTCTGTGCTGCAGGGATTACAGGGGCCTGCACTACTACTGCTACTGGCAACGGACTCAAACTAGTCGGCGACGCTGATGCGATAATATTTGATTGCATGTCTCTTTGGCCAAGAGATGAAGATGCAGATGGTGGCAAAGTCGGAGGATCCTCCCCCTCCGATGATCCATCACTATGATGAATCAGTGAGAATGCAATCAACGTCGTGATGGAGCCAAACGCCGCCATCACGATCAGCGGAAGAATTCCACCACCTGACCATGACACGAGCTTCGTCCTCGTCTTCTTGTGCTTGGCGGCGGCCTTGTTCCGCTTGTTCCGTTTCTTCTTCGCTGCTTTTGCTGCTGCCCTTTTCTTCTTTGCAGCGGCTGCATCGGCACCCATCAGCCGGCGTGAGGAAGCGAGAGTATCGTCGTCCATGATGATAAAATTGATAAAGGGAGTCTTATACTGCTGTACTGTGGCCAGCCACAATGAACAATGAAGCAGAGGGATGGAGAGCAGATGGCGCTGAGATGAATGAATCTTTTTGCTGTCGCATCACCATCAAAAATCAAAAATGACAATCCTAGAGCAGCTGTTTCGGTAATGGTGATATGACGTGTCTGAATGTGCTTACGTGTCGTTTTGAACCGTTTCAATCAGGAACAACATCAAATAGCAACGTAGGAATTTGGTACAGATTCTCACCCTCCGCTTCTCATGCAAGAGCACCAAGCAAAGTAGATCACTCTTGCTTTTATGACCGAGCCTCATGAGCCTGCATGTCGCTCTCATAAATTCGATACTACAATCGGCAACCAGACAGCATCAACCTATTACACAAACAACTTTAACAACATACAATCAAACAAACATGATGTTATCAAGAGCATTCCTCCTCCTTCTCTCCGCATCGGCAGCATCCGCTGGCAATCTACGCAACGCCAAGAGAGATCTCAGAACACGCATCATCGGTGGAGATAAAGCAATTGAAGACCGATATGCCTACGCAGTCTCTCTATCTGATAGCTATGGGCACTTCTGCGGCGGCTCTCTCATTGCAGAAGATGTCGTATTGTCGGCAGCCCATTGTGATAGCGGGGGCGAAGGCAATTACAACGCCGTGGTTGGACGCCATGCTCATGATGACAATGATGGGCAGAAGCTCAGCGTGAAGGAGGCGTTACTCCATCCCGACTACGATGGTGATACTACCGACAACGACTTCATGCTCATCTTCTGGAACGAATCGGCAAACAGCAAAACGTTTGTCAAACTCAACACAGATGCGGCCACACCTGAAACCGGTGCGGCAGTTACTGTGATGGGATGGGGTGATGTTGATCCTAGTGATGAGCAGGAGTTGAGCAGCGAGCTCATGGAAGTAGAGGTAAATGTCATCACAAATGAAGAGTGTGGGGCGAGTAATGGAGGTTTTGGAAGCTACGAAGATCAAGTCACAAGCAACATGTTATGCGCAAGAGAAGAAGGAGGTGGCGAAGATAGCTGCCAGGGCGATAGTGGCGGACCTTGATCACGAGAGGGAGCAAACATAAATGGAGCCGATGACACTCAGGTTGGCGTGGTATCGTGGGGTATTGGCTGCGCAAGTGCTGACTATCCCGGAGTATATGCTCGCATAAGTTCACAGTATGATTGGTTGCGAAGCACTGTTTGCCAGAAGTCAAAGAATCCACCTTCCTCGTTTGACTGTGAAGGGATAGAGAGCAGAATGTGAATATGAGCCATGAAGACAATATCTGCGTTGACTATCAAACTAGTACTAGTACAACTCAAGGCGAGAAATGTTGGAAGCCCATGCACGACTTCACTCTGTCGCAGAGGGAGACCAAGACGTTCGAATTTGACGCAGAAGATGTAGAATCTTTGAGGCTTCGTTTAAGAGTGGATACGTAAGTGAAAGTGGAGGTGGAGATATCCTCATTTCTAGAGTCAACATAGATTTGAATGGGATCGAGATTGATGAAATAGAACATGTACATGAATAGTAATTATAGACTGCTAACATTAACATTCAGATCACATGATGCAGTTTCATATTGTATCCTAAATACATGTCTTCGAAGCGTCAGGCCAGGTTGGCGTATGCTTGGTTGGCTGCTAAGTGGGTGGACGGAGATGTTCATTTTTGTGTGTATGTAGGTGATATATAGTTAGTTAGTAGGCGCTCTATACAGCAGCCGTCCCGTATATTATTGTTACTGTTGTTGTTGCTTCTGCTGTATCTTGCAGCACGGATGGGGTATTACCACCGTAGCGGCTTGTTCTTTATTTGAGCATCATTGTAAGTTGATCTCGCAGGCTAACAGTGAGTACACCAATCGAAGATAGGATGTAGATTCCAGAGAGTGCAGGTGCAGTGGCAGGGGAAGCAGAAGCTTCCACTTTCCTTATTGTTGCATTCACTCCAGAGTTAACAGTTGATGTTATCAAGTAGGGCTAGGCTCTAGGGAACGCTTTTGATCTCACTTTCAAAAAGTTCAAGAAGTCCGACATATGAATCAAGATGATTAACTTAGTATATGTATCCATTGTGCGCGTTATTGTATGTCTTTAGATATGGCCATGACCGTATACACTATACACCCTAACACTAACACTATCAGCCTCACTGACGTAACTCGACATAACTGAAAGGCCACACCGCCTGCACTTCAAACGGTGGGTTTTCATCGGATGGGATTGCTGGAGACCGCGTGACGACCTATCTCCGGCAAAAGCAGTAGACAACAGTGATTTTGTCGTTGACGCGTCCCCTATCGCGCACATATTTAGGGTTAAACGAACACGCGTCCTATTGTTCACCGGATGAAACACAAGCCTACTCTGGAGCCTCCACTGTTGGGGGAGTGCACAATGCATCAATAACAAGCCAAATACTGTGCATAACACAACACAGAATTCATCACAGAGTTTAACATCATTACATCCGTAACAACAAACATGAAGCTCGTGCCTTCGTTCGCTCTTCTCCTCGCCGCTGTTCTATTCAGCGCCATCCCTGGCATTGATGCTCTCTCCGATGCTGAGATGGTAAATTATGTTATGTAGTTCATGTTCTGTATATGATGATGTTGATTTTATTACTACCGCTGCTGCTCTGTGCCGACACTTCTTGGGATTATGATATGCTCAATGCTCACGCCCTCTACCACTGCTCTTTCGCTCTTTTCAAGAAACGCAAACACCTCGACCTCGTCGAGATTTCCTCCCCCAAGAAGAAGACCAGTTCCATTTCCAGTCATCTTACTCACTTTCGTCAGGAAAACGTCGTGAACATCATGCATGTTCTCAGTGAAAACCGTGGACGTAGGTTGCGGCCTGATGATGTGGTTGGGGTCTCTGCAAAGAGCGCCAAAACTACCAGCAAGAGTGCCAAGGCATCTTCATCCTCTTGTCAAGCAAAACTTGACACATGCCAAGCCGAGCTGCTGCACCGAAGTGGCTCTTTGTGCAAATAGCCGATATGTGCACTCTGTATCGTAATGTAGATGGAGAATACCACATTGAATCAATCAAGTTCCACAAGAACACCGAATGGTTCACCGATCGTCCATTTCAATTTGAAGCCACTCAACCTACATCTGAGTGGTTCAATAACTTCACAGAGCTGTTTGATGATGAGAAGGGTATGCCAAATGCAGCTTTGACGATTGTGCATGATGATATTTCAAGGGATGTGGTTGTTTCTGTGTTTGCAGAGGGATACATCAAGGACACGGAAGGAGAGGGCGCTGGCGGAGAAGGGCAAACATATGGGTACAGACTTGAACAATCCACTTCTCAGGAGAGTGTCATGTCACTTGAAGCTCTTATGGATGGGGAGGATAGTGTAACTTTGGATCATTGTTCCATGTTTATTGACCAGGGAATACGATGGGACTTGCTGTAATAATGGAAATGTTCTTGGCCGCGTTGATTTTGATTTTCCGAATTGCAGACCCTCCCTCCCCAATAATTCTGAGCCGTAATACACGAAGATGCGAAACCGTGCAATCTGTGGAACCGAAAATGCTTTTACCATAGCGCATTTACTAGTATAATCATAGGAGCCTTCTTGCGACCACTGCTTACTGCTTCACATTTGATTTGCCTCTATTGTGGTTCTCTTTTTTTGCTCCTGCGGCCCGGAGGAGGATGCAGTGGGTCTTCGTTCTGTGAGAAGCTGAGCGAGAAGCAGATAGATGAAAGATATTTTTGCTGTCGCATCGCCATCAAAAATCAAAAATGCCGCACTGTTCATCTACATTTATCGAGGCTCGGTCTCATATCTCATGAGCTCGGCCAATGAGGGGATGAAGTGGCGTGGCGTTTGGAAAGCCCTCGAGCTGCTCTATCGAAGTCTTCAAGTTGTGAAGCAATTTTGAGGGTCGTTCCGGTCAAGGGCTATAAGGCCGCTGCAAAATGACAGCCGAATCCAGAATTTCACGATGGATGACGTTTAATTGATGTTAATTTTGGACCAAAATATAAAATGACCACCGTTCGAAAGGTCTCTTAAAGCTGAATCGATTAATACTACCTTGAGGCAACAAAATGACCACAGCTATGCCTTCGGCCTCGTACGGTCGTACGTGAAAGGCACTTCTTGACGAGCGGATGTGACATTCGACATGGCAATCAAGTGCACCAAAAATCCAAAAACACACTTACGTTTACGTCATGCTGTAAAACCCACAATATAATCGTAGCTTGCCTAAGGGACTCGCCTTAGAAATTACAGTGGGCTTGAAGCAGCAATGACATGACAGATGGCACGGGCACGGCGGGCTTCATCAATACACTTCATCTTCCTGCTCATTACCAGGTCCCCACACAAACCAACCAATGAGTTACTTACTCGCGCCACGATATCATCATTCATCGCCATCAACAACCAATCATTAATGCTCACCAGCCAACAACAACAACAACAAACTACCCAACAACAATAGCAATAAGTGCCGAACGTAACCGAGGCCAGTTCAAGAGTTGCTGCTCCTCGTGAAGTGTCTTCTTCCGCGTAGCGTTCTTCGAGCGAGGCCCCCGGCCGAAGCACAGTTTATCAATACCTTCATTACAATCAGCCTAACATGGAGCCCACCGCCTCAAGTAAAAGTGTATTGAGGATGTTAATGTTTATATCGTGCGAACCAGTCATTGACCACACCTACTCCACGCCCTCGTTCATTTTGGATCTTCGACGTGACGTGACAATAATCATTCATGGGCTCATCGTTAACGAGTGTATTTCGCGAGAGCGACCGCAGGGAGGCCGAGCTGTGTTTATAGTCAATTTTGATGGTGGTGAAGCTGGAGTTGTAAGCGTCAATATTGGCAATACTTCAATTTTGGTGGATACTTTTTCAATTTGCGCAATAATGAGTCGACTTTGACAGAGTTGCTCGCTTTCTCTAGGGGTCGATTTAGTTTAGACGATTGACAAAATTTGACACCAATCGATAGAGCTTCTCAAGAGCTTTCAATTGGTGGTTTAATCACCTCAAACTGATGAGCAGAACGGTAATTATGGATGGATAACTGCATTGCAATGACAATGGGGACCGTGTGAGAGAGGAAGGGAAAAGCCCAGTGAATGATCTCATCAGTGGCATTGCCTCTGCAGTCGAATTATTGAATTGTTAAGTACTGCAATGCAGTGTCAGTGTATTCTGTATTGTTGAGATGGCTGCATCGATAATGATAATGTTCACGACGAGAAGATAAAGTGAGATTACACAAGCATCTATCTATATCATCAAATGAATCCCATTTTTACATTTTACCCGTCTATTTCTAATCACATACACCCACACAACAGCTAGCCCTATCTACTATACCATTACTCAAACTTGAAGTAGTCAACAAGAGCGGCCGATCCAACAAAGGCACCCAAACCTAAGCAAATCACAATCCCCAAGAAAGTCTGCACATTCGTAGAGAAGCAACTGAGTCCATCTTCTCTGAACCGCACAGGGTCGATGCAATAGTCTGGAAAGTTCGGCACCTTGTATCCTACTGGAGATGTCTGATCTTCATCCAATATCATATCAATCTCACCCTCTACATTTTCGACCGTCTCGGGCTTTTCAATCTTTCGTGCCGCAAAGATGGATGAGACTGCTGCCATGGCAAGCCAACTTCCCAGTACAATGTTGGTAGTGGTCTGATCACATGCCTGTCCCATGAAAATGAATCCTTGCACAACATTCAGATCCGAAAGGACAAACAATATGGCCACAATGGCACAGTTGATCATGATTGTCTGAATGGCTGGAGCACCACCCGATTGTATCTGACGAAATCCCATAAAGGGGAACACCAACCCAGTCAGAATGGCAGCACAATACGCATAGAATGGAGTAAGCGCACCAAACATGTTTCCAATGGGCTTCCATCTCATGTACAACCACGCCCTCGATCCCAAATTGGCAGCCAGTAACGCCATCGACAAGGCAATACCCAACAGAGTACAAATCTTTTGTGCAGCGCTGCCCGCTTCTTGAGCCGCAGCCAGGGCCAATGCAAACACAGCAAGCTTTCGTGGCCAATCCGAATCCGAGCCCGACGACAATGAGTATGCTGCAACAGAAGGAACACCCTGTACCAACAAGGCCACATTAAGAAAAGACTGGCTCATTTCTTCAAACAGCACCAAACCAAGCACCAACCCCAAAAAGTACCCCGGCTTCACCTTTGACTCGGGATTCATACAAGCAAACGCCCTCGTCAAAACACTCATCGCCACCATAGCCTGCAGCCCCGAGAAGCTCAACAACAAATTCTTCCACGTAGACGCCAGCCCTCCCGATCCATTATCCACCGTCAAGTTATACAACTGCCCGCTCTTATCACGGTACAAAATACACCGCTGGTTCTCATGAGGCTCCCTCGACCGATCATTCCTGTTGACAGTCACATGTGAAATGACCTGCTTCAACAGCGCAATGTTGACAGTATCATGCTCGGCCAAATAGACTGTAATGCCAAACTCCTTGAGCTGATCGATCGTCTGCCGTCCATCCTGATTGTCGTGCTGATCGATGATCGTCTGGAGGATTTGAGTTTTGTAAAATTGCTGGCATTCCCATTTGCGGGAGGAGCTGTTGAATTCACAGACGTAGGATCCTTCCAAGGAGGAGTCGGAGGACATTTGGTTGAGGTTGGCGTCTGCTTGGTTGGCTGCTGAGTGGGTGGACATGTTCATTTTTGTGTGACGTGTATGCAGGTGATATATAGTTAGTTAGAGTTAGTAGGCGCTCTATACAGCAGCCGTCCCGTATATTGTTGTTGTTGTTGTTGCTTCTGCTAAGTATGTATCTTGCTACACGGACGAGGTATAACCACCGTGGAGGCTTGTTCTTTGTTCGAGCGATGCATCAAAGAGCAACCGACCTGTTCTCTCGATGAACAAAGTTGGCGAGCGAGGTTAAAAAGATGCGAAAGAGAAGGAGATGGTAACGAGAAAGGTTTTGAAAGGTTCTCAAAATTGGCAATGAATGGAAAATTGTATCACAATGAAGGACAGACTGTATAATATTTTTCGAGAGAATGAACCACGTGGGTTATTAGAACTTCCCTCCGACAGAAGCTGATGGAGATGAACAAGCGCACATAACTCGATGCTGTAAATTGGTGGTACGCACAGCTCAAGCTTCGAATTTGTGACAGCATACATAGATACCTATCAGCAACACAGGATATTATTACAATATGTAGTAATATTTTATAGTAACAACAGCAGTAAGCAGTAGCTACCTATGGCATTCTTTGTAACTGGTTTGAATTATACATTATGAATCATTAATAACGCTTGCGAGTCTTTTGACGTATTGCTTGCTTTATCGCTTTACAATCCGTTGGATTAGCGTACGAAAGCAATCATCATTGAAGACACCATCGTTGTTCGTCAGATTCAAATGCAAAACTCCCCAGATCCTCGAAGCTTTTCATTTGAGCAGATGTAAAGATAATGATCTTCTTCTCCCCTCGAAGCGAAGTGTCGTCTCTGCTGTATTTCTCCTTCAAGAGAGCAGCTTTGAGCCCCTTCAACGCCCCATTGTCCACACCGTACACATGACTGAAAGCATCTGCCGTTTGTTTGTCTTCTTTGATTGTCCCCGAACAAGAATTCAGATGTAAACTTGTTACAAGTACGTGCCATATGTGGAACTGAGTCGAAGGATACCCAAGAGCAAAATCCACCACGCGATGCTAGGAGTAGGGATGGAATTTTCTTTTCGATATGCTTCTCCATAACCAGATTGAAGACAGCGTTAATAACTTCTCTTCTTCGCGCGTCAAAGGCGCTGTTGCCATTCCCTAGGTGGTCTTCTCCTCCCGATACGACATTACCATTGATATCCATCGACTGCGCAAGAGAGAATTTATCGAGTATCATTTGCTTTCTCATCGATTGTAGCTCTTTTTTCACCCGACTATTACCGGAGTTTGTCAGAATATCCTTGATAACCAAAAGCAATGTCATACACCCTCCATTTCATACTCCTGTATATTAGACAGAGGTAACCAGAACTGACTGAAAGAAAGAAGTCTAATGCGCTCATCGACTCATCAAAGTTCGCCATTGCACTTCAGCCTATGAAGTGCCTTCGCTTTTTCACTGAGTGAGAATTGATCAGTGAGAAGATTGAATATCTGATCCATCCGCCACAAAGACAAGACTTTGATGCCAGTCCAGAAGTTTGCCAAGATAAGAAGCAATGTTCTTGTAAGACTTATCGTGAATAGAATAGGCTTTGAGGAGCTCGGTAGTCATATTTTTTCTCACTTGAATCTACGTGGCGTACCGCATCTAAACACGTCTGATATTTGACTGATGTTGCCAATGACATTTGACTCGATGATGGATTGTTTTCATTCAATGAGTTTAGTAATGTACCCATTGAATCCCTGCTGTCAAAAGTCGGTAAGTTTTCCAGAGCCGTCGCTTCATCTCGAAGATTGCTGACAAGCCCACGTCGGGAAGTATATTGTGCCCTTCGAAAACGCACAGGAGATTGCCCAAAACCTCAGAGATACTCTCTAATAGATCGTTATCGCTGCGTATCTTCTTCACAAGCGTACACGCTGTCATCTGGAAGGAGAGTATAGAGAATCAGATCCAATGCCCAATGGTCACTTCTGTCCCGTGATTAAGTTTCATACTTTTCCTTGATCTTCTCCATGTCGTTGCGTACTCGTTTGCTTGACTCTCTTCGTTCGATACTCAATATCTCACCTCGGCGCTTTGGTACTTTTTGCTATCAGATTGAGCTTGTACAATGCGAGTAGAGGCATCGTTGTTCCCTCTACGACGCTGTTGAGGGCTGGGGTTGTCACTATCCTCGCTTGGCTCACGCTCTCTCCGAAGACCACCGACGTTGTTTGATGCTAACACTTCACTCGACCCATTAGACATGGTTGATGTATCTCCATCACTACTAATACTTGCTATTGCTGATTGCATTTGCTCGGCTGGTAGCTCGTCGTGTGCCGTTGATTGAGTCAATCGAATATCTACCGCTTCTACATCGTCAGACACTGTTTTGCTCATGATTTCCACATCTCTCATCGCCTCGTCCTTCAGAATCGATATTGTGGTTTCGTCCAATGACGTATGATGTAAGATACTATCCAATAATATCTTATTAGCTCCAATCTGAAAAGTGTTGTATATTTGAATCTTTACTTCATTCGCACTTGCATCCATGCCATTACGGCAACGCTTTATCCCAGAAGAATTTGCTTCGGACAGGAATAAACCGTGAACAAGTCCTTTACAAACAATTCCTCTCTCGAATATCCACCATCATTCTCCTCCTCACTGTTGCTAGAGAGATCAGTCTCGGTGTCGCTCATCTTTCAAGAGAGAGAGAGAGGTCTAATGAAATCAATCGAATAAATTTGACCGAGCGAGCCAGCACAAGTCAAATTTGACGCAGCAGCCAGTCTCAGTCTGCGTTTGAATAAATTCAAATTTTTGAACAATAATTGTCTTGTCCGTGGGTCTCTGGTCTTCATTCAGGCATAATTCTTCAAGACCTCTCTTCCTCGCACAATTCATTGGTCAACTTTCTGCCTACTGTCGACAGATGAAGCAACTCACTCTGAATCGGAGGCCGAATCGGAGGCCGGAAAGACCATCTGGAATTCCGACGCCATTGCGAAATCGGTCTTTCCAGAACATTGAGAAATTGAAGTCGTAAGTTCAGACAGATTTTTGTGTGTCCTCATTATCCTGATCCTCTAATTAACTCTTTTCTTGCATAGAATCACACAACCGGATAGGGACGAGATAATGCGTGAGTTCGAAGATCGTCTCGACAGGAATGCGAGCAAAATCATTGCAAACCAAAACAGGGGAGTCGAGACTGTGGTTGGTCACATAGCTGTCTTCAAATCCGATCAAAAAAATAGCTAACAGACATGTACAGAACTCGGTTGAAGAGCTCAGGCAGTCTGCTCAGAAGGCAGAACGCTCTCAAGAGGTCACAGACCGAAAATTGGACGACATTAAGAGCTTGATGCTGCGACGCCTAGAGCTAGAGCAAGAAGAGAAGGGCGAAGTATATGAGACAGAACAGAAGGGTGTTCCTCGCAACGTGATGGCTTCCAATGTCACAGCAGCCTCGTCCATCCACGACATCTCTGATTGTTCCCAGTCGCAGCCACGAGCAGGTCTTGTCTCAATCAATCCGCCTTCTATGCTTGAGGATGATGATGATGATACAGCTCCTTCGGCTGAAATTGAGTCAATGCGCAAGAGTCATTCAGCAAACCCCAATGAAGCTTATTTGCAGCAGCAAAATGCAGAACTATTGCAGAAGTTGGCCGCTGCGATGCAGAAAAAACGCCTCAGTGATGGCCGAGAAGAGGCAAACGGAGAAGCACTATCAAATCTTCACCTCGCCGACCAAGAGGAGGCACGAAGACGTCAATCCATCACAAAGCATTCAATCTGCATCGGAGCAAAAAGCTGAAATGAAATACTATGATCGCAGGAAGAGTGGTCTCGTTGAACAAATGCAGGGGAGGAATCTCCTTGAGAGCGAAAGGGTTCAGACCTCACGACCTACCACCCGCAGCCGAACACGCTTGGCAAGTAAAAAGTAATATCGTAATCGGTGGCAATCGTTGAGGATTCAACTCCCCCTGTGTTGCTGTTGTTTCCCTTTTCAGAAGCCCCAATAAAACTAAGAAGCAATTGACTTTGAATTCTTGAGCCCTTCTCATCCCTCCCACTGTGACTGCTTGTCGCATCCAGCCGACATTACCTTCCTGGGGATTGGCTAGGTTGCTGTCCATTTCTATGCAATAGCTCTCCAGAGCTTCATTGAATTGAACCATCGTCTAGTGAAGAGAGATATTTGACTGTCAAAGGCCAAGGATAACCAAAGAACAGCGTCTTCTTCCCAGCGACACATGAGCGTGTGCAAGTTCGCAGCTACGCTTCATAGCCACACCTGCTAAAAAATTATTTCTCAATTCGAAATTCTCGGGACAAACGATCATAATTAATTGCCGACGAGAGAAGGAGCTATCATCGTCCTTCCGTGGCGGCTCTCCCTCCTACCCTCTGGCTCATCGATTCTCAAAATCCCCCGGCATCAAAATGAAATTTGATACTGCGTTGAGCTCCTTCTTGAAGACGCAAGAAGAATGCATCGATGGATCCATGCAAGAATACATGCAATGGTTGAATTCAATCAACATTAATTCCATGGCAAGATTGTAACTAGCAGTATCTAAACCAAAAAAGCTACCAAAAGATACTTCGTGGCGACGGCAAAAATAAATTGCTAATCTTCATGATTGACGATTTTACAGATGCTGTGATGAATCACGAGGAGGCAGTGGTCGTACACACTCCGACGCTACAGCGAAAGCGGCCTTTCACCAGGACATCCCCAGCAGACCCATTCAAGAACTGGGAGTCGTAACTTCATGACAGATTTCCTGAATTTTTCTCACTCAGTTCATCCTCTAATCATTCTTTTTTCGCAAGGATCGCTCAAGCGGATATTGACGAGACCATGCGTATTGCTCGAGGATCGTCTCAACAGGAATAAGGATCGCTGACCATGCGTAAGCTCGCAGCTGCTCGTGCTCATAGGGTGAGAACAACATAATGAAACATCAAGACCAAGGTGTCCTTCAGAAGTTGTGCCGTCCGTAGATTGCATAAAAACCAGACCTGCTGTTCCCCTTTTCAGAAGCCCCAATAAAAGTAAGAAGTGTTTGTCTCAAAGGGGCTTGTCCTTGAATTCAGCCTTTCTCGCACCTTCCACTGTGACTATTTGTGCATTCGCATTCAGCCATCATGTTATTTATGTATAGATTGGTTGTTGCTCAATTCTACTATTCATACCCTATATCCCCTCTGCAATAACTCTCTACAGCTTCATTGAATGGAACCATCTTCTAGTAAATAGCGCCTCTCATTATCTCTTCCAGTCAAAGTTCTCTACGATAACCAAGAACGTCGTCCTCTTCCCAACGATACATTATTGTGTTGCGGGGCCAATCATCTATTAAAGATGCTTCATTGCGCTGCTATTCCTGTTACACTAGTTGCATCATCACAGCTGGATCGTTAGCCTCCGTTCTCTTGAGTAGATACGACAGCTATATTCTTCTCTTACTTTTGATGTGGATTGTCCTCCGTCTAAATAATTTGGTCCAACCGATGATCATCGTGATGATAGCAATAGCAGGCGTGTGGAACAATCATGTCATTTTATTGAACCACTCTTTGCATGTTGTGCCGTCCATAGATTGCAAAAAATAGTTCCGATGATGCAGCTGCTAATGAACATGTGTTGTCGTTGTCGGTCGACGTTGACCGCTGGCTTCTCTCTTAAATTCATTCCTCTGTTTCGGTCAGGCAAGGAACAACTTCAACAAAATCATCTTCCACATCATCCTCTTCGAGATATGTATGATGGCAGTTCGAGAAAACTTTCATGGATGGCATGCCAATAAAACTCTTCATGACTGCAACCACAGCACTCCCTTTAGGGTTCCTACGCGACCAAGTGTGCCAAAACAAATGCGCATACATAGGCAAGTTTGGGGGGTATAGTTCGAGCGATTCGACTGTATTATCCAAGCTTCGGAGAAGTGAGGGCTGCAGTGTTCTTTGAGTTGAAGGGAAGAGGTGGCCCCGCTGGAATTTTGCATCTTGTTGTTGTTTTCAGACTATAATATGTAGTACATAGCATGTGTTGTGACATGTTACGTGTGAAACCATGATGGATGTGGCAGAGGGGATCGATAAAGCTTGCGCAAGGAATACTTGCGCAAGCATTTCCTACACATACATTTTGGCAGAGTTTCACACGTAATATGTCACACAACTCTCTTTGCTCACTGCCCCTCTTCTGCTCTATTTTGGGTGCCAGATGTCACTTGCGCAAGCTTTTAGTGACACTTGGTGCCGGTTGTCACCAAAAGCTTGTGCAAGCTTCACCTCACGCAAATCTCTCATTAAGATGATGATCTCATAATAATAGAACATGATAACAGCAACAATCCCTTACGAAGGTGGACTTTACAAGGAAGCTTGCGCAAGGATAGCTTGCGCAAGGAAGCTTGCGCAAGGTCCTCTGGTCACATGACATCTCTCGAAGAACTCAAAGCTCTACTCAATCGATCATCTCATAATTTTTCAGAGAGCAATCTTTGGACTTAACTCGGAGATGAAGTCAAGAAAAGAAATCAACAAACAAAACTACCAACGAAAAAGGGATTATATCAAAGCTCAGAGGAAACTCTATTACTCCCCAGCTCAGAGGAAACTCCAACACGACGCAACATACTCCCCAGCTCAGAGGAAACTCCAACACGACGCAACATATTCCCCAGCTCAGAGGAAACTTGCGTACATCCAACAGAAATCAGCAAGTGTCCAAAAGGTCCGCAATGAGCAGTTTTGTAATCGTAGTACTAGATCTACATCTACATCTACATCTAACCAAGCAGACATCAAGCTTCCAATTGAGATCAGAGAATCGTTGAAACATGCCATCAAATGCGATCAGAAATCAATGCAGGTGGAAGGGAGAGTGGATGCGTTTTGTCTTCCTGTGTGCCTCAGTTGCGATAGAGTCATAATTGGATGTGAGACCACGCACAAAGTTGACAAGGAGGCTGTGCTGGCCACAAAATCAAAGTTCAGCATTGAGGGATATAACTCTTTTTACGACATGGAACTACATGCGGAGCTGATCGTAGAAAAATCTTTGGAGGTATATCAATCGTATTCTCAGGCGACTTCCACCAACTCAAACCTATCTGCAGCGAGGGGGAGGTACTATATTCGGGGTCGGCCAGTGCAACAGCATGGGAGCAGGCGCTCAACTGCGCAATCTTCCTCAACAACAGTCACAGGTTCAAAGACGATCCAGAATACGGAAGGATACTAGAGCGGATGAGAATGGGCGAAGACACCTTAGCTGACAGGGAGGAAATCAACAAGCGCGTTATCAATCCAAAAAACGGCATCGTCCCGCCCAGTGATGATCCCAATATATCCTACGCATGTGGCACCAATAAGCAGCGAAATGGTGTAACTGCAGGACACTTCCAACAACACATCCTCAGCACTCATCCTGACGTAGACAGCGACGAAGATCCCCCGGGCCACACCCTCATGATAGAAGCTTCATTTACCTCCTCAAACAAAAAAGAAGCTAGCACAGGAGAAAGCAAAGGAGGAAAGAGTAAAAAACGAAAGCGGAACACAAAGAACGGAAAGAAAAGGAAAATCTCTCAAGCTCTGCACGACATCATCACAACAGAACTGGGCGACAATGACATCAAATCGACTGACTTCAAAACCAAGGGTGCAAAACTAGACCCCGTCCTACGATTATATCACGGATCACACCACATGTGCATAACAAATGACGACCTCAGCAAAGGTCGGGGCAATGGAACACTTTGCAAATGCATCAAGGTCAAACTCAAGAAAGGAAAAAAACGTCGATGGAAGAATTGGGAAGGTAAGAAAGTCTGGACAGCCTCTATAGATGACGTTGCCTGGGTGGAATTTGAACACTTCCCAGAACCACCCAAAGGGAAAGCGAAACGATTCAGGCTTGCCCCCCAGAAGTTCACCGCTACCATCACTTTCAACATTGTCAAAGGGCTAACCACCGAGAACAACTTCAAAGTTGGAAACGCCACAGTGACCCAAATCCCCGTCAACTCCAACGTGGCAACGACCGGACATAAGCTGCAGGGTATGTCCAAGGATACACTTATTGTCAGTGAGTGGGACTATAGATGTGCTAATTGGGTTTACGTCGTCCTGTCTAGGGTACGAACCCGCAAAGGGCTCTTTCTGACAAAGCCACTTGACTTGGAGCGAGATTTCAACGTTCCAGAAAGCCTCATTGACTTCGAAAACAGAATCAGGACCAACTTGGAGCAACCAACTCTAGACACATTGACACAAAAGGGGTACTACCGCCCTGGCCCTGAGGGAACTCATAATACAGAATAAATGCAGCTAATACAACAGTAACAAGTTTCATCTGTCCACATCCGAGTAAGTAGCTAACACCTACCCACTTCCATACATAGATACCTACCAGC
The DNA here is from genome assembly GCA_018806925.1 of Skeletonema costatum. Classification (NCBI taxonomy): domain Eukaryota; phylum Bacillariophyta; class Thalassiosirophyceae; order Thalassiosirales; family Thalassiosiraceae; genus Skeletonema; species Skeletonema costatum. Next base: position 23,332 of record JAHBBA010000161.1, on the reverse strand, counting down.
CTCTCCTATCTCTTGTTTCTATCATGTTACAGCCATGAAGCACGAAGCTTGCCGCTGCCGCGTCACAATATTACTTATGATATGTACCTGTTTATATTGGATTTGATAATGGCCCTTTCAAAATGCAGTGCCGCACACCAGCCACAATGCCCAAGAAGTTCCAACTCTCCAACATACATACATACATACATATGTACAGCAAATCCGCATCCGCAATCCATTACCAAGAGACGAATCGGGAGCCGACTGCAACCATGAGCGAGATTAGTAATATTATTACAGAGGCGAATGAATTGGCTGAGTTTTGTGCATCCGAGTCACTCTCAGAGGAAGGCCTACTTGAAATATTTGAGAGGCACAAATTGATTGAGCGGCACGGGTTACCACCCACCCGTGATAATAATAATCCTCACGTGAACAATTATGATTTCTTCATTGCAGCAAAGAGTTACAGTGGAAATAATTGAATATCTTCTCGAATATTTTCCTGCCGCTGCCATTTCTACTGATTTTGTCGGTCAAACACCGATTCACTTCGCATGCGACAACGAAAATATGACACTCAATACTATTCAACTCCTCGTCGATGCAGCTCCCGATTCTGTTCGCAGTGCAGATGCAGACGGTGATACGCCTCTCCATAATTTGTGCAGAAACGAAGAATTGGATGAAAGTGCTGCATTAGAAATTTTGAAGCTACTTATCGAGAAGCACCCTGAAACAATCCGACGTGCCAATAATGAAGGCCTTCTTCCGATTCACTTTGCGGGTGCGGGTGCGAGGAGAGCACCTGAGTTTTGCCAGGCGTTAATTGAAGCATATCCTGGATCCGAGAGAATAGTGGAGGTGGGGGGCAAGCTGCCTCTGCATTGGGCATGCGGTTACAATACTCTTGCCACGGTAGAATATTTGTACAAGCTTCATCCCGATGCTATCAATCACGCAGATACAGGTGGATATTATCCAATTCACATCGCAATTACGGGTCTGTGTAAGCGAAGGGAACCAGAGAATGCCATTGATATTGTGAAATTCTTACTGGATTGCAATCCCAATGTTAAACTGCAGTTGACGGATGGACTTTCTCTGCTTGACTTCACTTGTTGTCTGGAGTATAATGATTTAAGCACGGATGCTGCTCTTGAAATCATCAAAACAATTTATGATGCACACCCCGAAGCAATTGAAGACGATGGACTAGAGTCAGACATGATACCAGTGCAAGCATTCATCAACAGTCAGCTAGTCTATGCTCGCCAAGCCACAGATCACCGTCTGATGATGACACCTGATGACAATGGACAACTCCCACTGCACAGAGCACTTCAAAAGGATGTTAGGCTTGGTTCAATTAAATTGCTAGTGAATGGTAATCCTTCTGCGATAAGAAATATCGATGATAGTGGAGTACTACCTTTGCACGTGGCATGTCAGCATCATGATTCCGCTAGGGTTGTTCAGTACTTAGTTGGACTCGCTATGAGGACTCTTCGAGCTGTGGATTATGGCAATAACACTGCCCTCCATTATGCCTGTCGTGGTGCAAAGTATGACACCATCGCACTACTCCTCGATAATTATGATTCTGTATCGGTATCGAAACGGAATGCTCATGGGAAGCTACCTATTGACCTCCTTTTGGAAGCAATACAGTAGAAAATAGAGAAAGCATTGAAATACGGAGAGGGTCTTTCGGCTTCTGAAAGCTTATCCAGAGACGATTATGGGCATTGACATACAGGCGCAATCTGCTTCAGCTTCTTGTCCAAGTCAGAATGGAAAGAAGCGAAAGTTGGGCCACGAATAGCCAGGACAGGAATAGCCTTGCCTAGCGAAAGTTGGGCCACAAATAGCCAGGACAGGAATAGTCTTGCGTTGCAATGATGAACTATTAGCACTCTTTCATACACAAGTAGACCCCTGTCCACACTCACTGCCGGGATACAAGGAAATAGGAGGCCTTGTTGTTAAATTTGTCTCGATAATCTAAGAAGTGCTTAGGCTTCTGGGCAAAATACTCTTCGCAGGAGTTTTCTCATGTACAAAGGAGCTACAATGTCTCATAAGTAATGGCCATGGTGGATAGCCCTTTCAAAATGCAACGCAACAAGAAACTGATCCTGTCGTGAACTGGACCCTCCCGCAATCCGCAATGGATCTTGGGACTTCCCGATTTGTTGGGACTTCTCGATTGTTGGCCTGCGCGCCAAAATCGGCCCCTGCCTTCGTGACACACTCCGACGCTACAGAGCGAAAGCGGCCTTTCACCAGGGACATCCCCAGCAGACTCCAGTCAAGGACTGGGAAAGTCGTAAGTTCATGACAGATTTCCTGACTTCTTGTACTCCACCTCAGTTCATCCACCTAATCATTCTTTTTTTCAAAGGATCGCTTCAAGCGGATATTGACACGAGACCAGCGTCTTTTGTTTTTTTTTAGACTCGAGGATCGTTCTCAACAGGAGAATAAGGATCGTCGGAAGCGGATATGGACAAGACGAATCTGTAAGCTGAGCAGCTGCTCGTGCTCATAGGGTGAGCGCTAACTTCAATTCCAAGCGTGTTTCCTTCAGCAGAGTTTTTTTCCGTCCGTAGATTGGGCATGGAAAACAAAAAAAAACCAAAAAGACCTGGCTGTACCCCTTTCAGAAGCCGCAATAAACTAAAGGAAGTGTTATGCTCGACAAGGTACTTGACTTTGAATTCCAAGCATTTCTCATCGCCTCCCACTTGTGACGGCTTGTGCATTCGCATTCAGCTCGACCGAACATGATATTCTTGTATAGATTGGTTTTTGAATCTGTCGCTCAAATTCTACTATTCAGCCCCTATGGGTCCCCTATCCCCTCTGCCATAACTCTCTACAGAGCTTCATTGAAATGGAAACCATCTTCTAGGAAATAGGAACCTGATCCATCATTAGCTCTTCCAGTCAAAGTCTCTATATAAGGATAACCGAAGAAACGTCGTCCTCTACCCAACAGATGAGCTTATTGTGGAGGCGGGGTCCGACAGCTGTATATCGAAGATGCTGTTACATTGCGCTGCTATACTCTGTTAACCCTAGTTGCATCAACACGCTGGATCGTTAGACTCCGTTCTCTTGAGTAGATTCGACAGCTATATTCTTCTTCTTACTTTTGATATGGATTGTCCTCCGTCTAAATAATTTGGTCCAACCGATGATCATCGGATAATAGCAATAGAGGCTTGTGGAACAATCATGTCATTTTATTGAACCACTCTTTGCATGTTGTGCCGTCAATAGATTGCATAAAAATCACTCCGATGATACAGCTGCTAATGAACATGTGTTGTCGTTGTCGGTCGGCGTTGTCTCTTTCATTCGTTCCTCTGTTTCGGTCAGGCAAGGAACAACTTCAACAAAATCATCTTCCACATCACCTCTTCGAGATGTGTATGATGGCAGTTCGAGAAAAACTTTCATGGATGGCATGCCAATAAAACTCTTCATGACTGCCACAGCACTCCCTTTAGGGTTCCTACGCGACCAAGTGTGCCAAAAACAAAGTGCGCATACATATTATAGGCAGGATATGATGTACTTTTACAACATTGTTGAGAGGTGAGAGGCCGGCTTGAGGGTTGAGCGAGGATGAGAGATGAGACGAGATGAGGGAGCGATCGTGAAGTTGAATTGAAGTTGAATTGAAGTTGGATGTTTGTGACACACACACTGACTCGCCGATTCGTCATCTACTGACGAGTTGCTCTCAACAGACCCCAAATTCTCTGAAATCGATGTCTTAGAGATGTCCTGAAGTATAAAAAAAGGTTGATGTTGCAACTAAACAGAAACAGAAGATCCCTTGCAGAAGCATCAGCCTAGGCCTAGGCCTCGGCCTCATCGTTGGTCGAAAAGATACATATGGACAAGTAATTGCAAATCTTTTTCTGCTGATCAAGAGGGCCACAATGGTATTATCATTATCATCTCTTCCCTTTCTTCATCGTCATGGTCACAACATCTAATACATCGAGCATTATGCAGCTCTCTCCTAATCAATGCTCAAAAGTAGCTGCATGTTGCTTATTTACTCTTGGTGCCGTCCATAGATAGCATGAGCATGAGATTTTTTCCGATGTTGCAGCTGTCAATGATCAAAATAGCCTTGATCTCGTCGCGATGCTATGCTCTGCTTGTACTCCTAGTCAATAATCATCACAACATCAGTTTCTCCGCCAGCAGTCAGCAGCCCTAAATCGATGTGTATTACAAAGTAATAGAGCCTCCATGTGCGAATGTGTTGCGGATGTAGATTTCACCATCAATTTAGGCGCACTGGTACCGACATCGACATAACACTACCTCTGAAGTGCTGTTGATAAGTCCTGTTAAAGGCATCAGCATAGCATTAGCATCAGGTGGGTCAGCGGGTACGGGTAGGGAGTGTTATATGTCATGGGACATATTACATATATATTTTTGGAGCTTGCCACAACACTTCAACACTAAACAGATCGGGGGCATTATTATTAATTAAACTTGTTGCCATCAAAAAGAAGTTCAAGAGCATTCCGCATGAGAACGGGACAAAGCTGTTTCTGGTGCAGTTATTACCATACGTGTCTGTTATGACATGAGAAAAGAGTTATGACATGCACAAAACACTCATTATTTGCAGGTACGGCACCATCTCACTGATGCTTTCTGCATGCACAGCAGCAACTTGCAAATCTCACTTCACTCCATCCGTCAACCTTCAAACTCAAACTGGAGCCAGAACACATTGAACAGTGAGCATACGGTACATCATATTATTTGACATACCTCTATGTTGAAGCTCCAATGAAAAGTGACGATAATCAAATGGCCACGAGATGTGGTCAAAAGCGCAGCTACGGTTTTGATGTGTAATGTGCACACGTAGTCGAGACAGAAAAATGATGATGACGCCTTGATTTTCGGCCACACGATAGTCACAACGAGGTCACAATGAGAGCGTAATTATCCTGCTCCTTTTATGTCGTCACTAGTAGTATTGTGCGTGGCGTCTCGATGCTCATAGCAGTCTGGAGAAAGTTTGGCTACCGCATCGTTTCATCATCTGATGGGTCAATGAATATAATGTCATCAATGAATATCTTCTTTCGTCGTCGTGCTTCTTTCATGTACAAGGGTCTCTGCGGCAGCATTAGATCAAAATAGCTTTTACGAGATAGAGGAGGAGAACCGTGTCAAATGAAAGCACGACAAAATTATCGATTTTAAAATTTTAAATGCCAAAATCCAACATACCTCTGGGACCTCGTCGGTGCCGCCGCACCACCAACGACGACGCTGCAAACGATGCGATTCCTTCTTTCAGCCATCCTAACCAATAATAATTTGGTCGACAACTGCTGACCTCACTCTAGCAGCAGCGAACAATGAAGATGCAATCAACAAAAACACGTACGATCATAATCGTCTCCGACAAAACTTGGATCTCATTCAACAATGCCCCCCTCGTCGAAATTGATGATGAGTTACATCCGCTATCTGTAGAGGATGCCTACAACAATTACACACTTCATTACAATGATAGTACGAGGTATCAAGTGCGGCCTTTTTCTTTTTTGAGTCCGTACGTTGATCCGCTTTGTGTGGTGGATGGAAAGGCGTTTAGAGCGAATGTTTATGGATCATTCAATATTTCCTGTTCTCCTGCTGCTGATGATTATCCACTGGTGGATTGGACAGAAGATGATGATGAAATCTGTTTGGAGAATGATCCACTGGTGCCACAAAAGGATCTCTTGCTGCAGCCAAATCATGGGCCACAGTCGGGTGGGACTAGGGTGAAAGTGAGTGGAATCATCAACACTGAGATATCTTCAAGTAGTAGTGATCAGTTGCCCCTGTGCAAATTTGGAAATGATACTTTCCCAGCCATTGAGGTGAATTGGAATTCGGGATACATCGTTTGTAACCTCTCCCCCAAGTTCATCGACCGGATTTGCTTCCTCGATCAAAGTGGATATTTCCATGACAGGGGACGTTGATTCATTCACCGATATTGGAGTTATTTTTCAATACGACACCGACGTGGTGATAAAGTCTCTTCGTCCTGCTTCCGGACCTGTCACTGGAGGCACTCTCATCAAAGTACACGGCGGACCGTTCCAAAATCGTGATGAGATAATTTGTCGATTTGATGAAAAGGATGTCATTGCAACTTATCACGACGAGAATGAAGTATCCTGTGTTAGTCCGATATTTGGTTGGGTCGACGAAGTACAGCGCGTGAGCGTGTTCTCTATGGCAAACAGTCCCGAGATTCAAACTATTTCTGCAACTGTCGATGACTACCATGAAGTGCACACTTGTCAGACATTTGGAGAAGATCTTTCTGATGATGAGTTGGGTAGAGGATTTCGACTGGTGGCACCAGGTGGATCGATTGAATACCCATTGACACGTCACACACGATGGCTTCATTTTAATGAATCCGTTGAGGGGATGGAGGATGCCCTAAGCGACCTTTTACCGGGGGGCTTTTGGGTAAATAGGACTACGACGACTTCCAGTCAAAGTACATTCAAATGGGACATTGTATTACCCAAGACTTCCACGTATGGTGGGGAAACATTACATGTTGTCAACACTGGTGGAGGAGCGGTCAAACTGAAAGGTACTAATGCATCTATCTCGTGCAATTTGTCGCAGATGGGAACGCAGAGGCTCGGTGGTCATTTCAAGTTATCCTTCTTTGATAACGGTTCCGTTGAAGAGACGAGACCTATCCCATATAACTCTACCAATGAGGAAATGAAGCTGATCTTGGAGGAACTTGATGGGATCGATAGAGTCTTCGTCGACTCCTCCGTCACTCTTGATTCAAATGGAGCTACTGGTAATGATGAAGCATTCCAATGGCATGTGACATTTGATAGTCTCAAAAATTCTGGAGATATACCCCTGCTGGCCGACACATCACCCCTTGAAGGGAGCAATGCATCCATTAACATAGTCGAGAGCAAAAAAGGAGCATCTCACGCTGTTTACAAAATTGATATAACAGCAAATGTCAGTAGGTTTAGGATTACGATTGCTGGATCCGAAGGTGAAGAGCTAATATTCGGTGCGAGTGCTGAGGAAGTGATGGAATCAATTCACAATTTGGGAAGAGGCAGCATTGTTGTTGAGAAATACCGGTCTGAGTATTATTTTCTCGACATCATGGGAGACACCCTTGAGAATGATCTGTACGTCGATCTGTTTTATTGTGAGGATAGTGATGGATCGCGAGTGTGCACTTCTGAGCCCCAAGATGTAGTCACTCACGTTGCAGATTCAGCTACTACTTTGGATGGGGACTTTTCCCTGCAATATCCATCAAAGGGAGACTCGTGCAGGACATGCAGGCACTCAACCAATCGAATCAGTGTTTTTGCCACCGCAGCGGAGATTGAAGCTGCCCTCGAGGAACTATCTTTGGTGAGTGACGTAGACGTCACAATTACTGAGAGTTCTCACGTTCGTAGGTACAAAGTCCCTGTTCGGTCGGGTATTTTGGGGGTAAATCGCAACTTCTACATTCGTTTCGTGCAGCAGGAGCTCTCTCCATCAATGCACGATGACGAAATGATATCGTATTCGACTTACTTCGCTGGAGATCTGCCCCAGCTAATCATTAATCGAGATAATGTAAGGGGGACTCCTACGAAAGATTCGGCCATTTCAGAGGAGTATAATGCTCTTGTCACAGAAATAGTAAAGGGGGCTGATTTGAATTACGGTGGCTCTGTGGAGCTTTCGGTATCGATCAATGGCGGCGCTGACTTTTCAAAGAGAAACACTCACTATGAATACAATGCAATACCCATCGTTCGAAACGTACTCCCCGCTCACGGCAGCACCTATGGAGGCACCAAAATCAAAGTGACTGGTGATAATTTCTCGAGGGACTCTGCCCAATCCTGCTTATTTTGGGGTAGCGGTGTATCTTTTACAGCGAGTCCAGTATTGTCGTATGGAATGGCGGAGATAACTTGTGCGGTACCAGCGGCGATGGAACCACAGCTTGTGTCCGTATCTATCATTGGAAGCGAGGGCACAAAACAATGGATTGAATCTGGGTGGACGAAAACAGGAGGCACTTTCTACTATCATGACCCAATTGAGATCACGCATGTAACACCAAACTCGGCTGAAACTACTGGTGGAACTGACATAATGATTCAAGGAGGCACCTTCTTCCCAGATGAAAGACTCTCTTGTATGTTTGGAGCAAAAGTTGTGCCTGCATTGTTTGTCAATCCTCGAGAAGTGAGCTGCACGACGCCTCAGCATGCTGCGGGACTTTACTCTGTCTCGGTCACGCAAAATGGACAAGACTACGAGGAGTTCAGAAGCTCTTTCCATTTCCACAATGTATTACGCGTCGATGGCATCAGTCCAGTATCTGGTCCATCGAGAACTGCAGGTACAAACGTTCGGGTCTTTGGAGAGAACTTTGTCAATACAACGTCCTTGCTTTGTCGTTTCGGTTCGGTGGTAGTTCCCGCTATCTTTCATCGCAGCTCTGAAATACATTGCCTCAGTCCTCCTCTCCATGATTCTGAGCTATCGTGGATCGAGTTGCCAGACCAGACACACAATGGTACTTCCTCAAATGAGTTATTCCCGTCATCCCACTTTCATCCGCAGTACTTGGGCAAGCTAGTTTCATTTGAAGTTGCAAACAATGGGCATGACTTTACAAATGCCGGCTTCTCTTTTTTGTACCAAAAGGATATTCAGGTACACACACTTTCGCGCGAGGAAGGCCCGAGCAATGGAGGGACACCTGTCTTTATTGGGGGGTCACATTTTGGTGAGATCAGTTATTGTTTGTCTGCAACATGTATGAGCTCCAGCTAACTCTTGTGTTGTTCCATATGCGGCTCTTCACTTGTACAGTCAATAATACACAACTCTCGTGCCAATTCGGGCAAGAAAGTACCAAAGCGTACTTTCTATCGAGAGATGCCGTCCTTTGTTTTTCTCCATCCATAATTGGAAGTGGCTACAGAAGCACTCGAGCAAAGAAGACTGTGCCTTTGTTCGTATCAAACAATGCAGTCGATTTAGCGCACGGAGGATATTACACTTACTCGTCGATGATTGCTGAAGGGGCGTACCAAGCGGGCGTGGAAGGCGATGAGACCTTACTCACTTGTCCAAGAGGGACCTATTGTGCCAGCAGTGCAACAAATTTCACCCTCTGCACTCCTGGGACGTATCAATCATCTATGGGTCAAAGCAATTGCATCTCTTGTCCAATTGGGTACGTTTGTTCTGAATTTGGAATGACGGTTCCTCGTATTTGTGCGGCTGGCTATGGTAAGTTCACATGCTTGATTATAGTGAACCTGAGCTTGTAACGCAAGCCGAACGATTATTCTCTTACTCTATTCACTGACCTTTCTGATTCATAGTATGCGACGAGAAAGGAATGGCAAAGGCCAAACCGTGTCCAGCTGGGTATTGGTGTGATAGAGGTACGGCGACGATGGATGGATCTTGCATGTCCAGCGATCCTTCGTTTTCAAGTCTCGACACATGCATCGATAATTCCACTGATGATTTTGGACTCCAGGTATCGGATTTCCCTGCATCAATCTGGGCTGAACGACATTTGATGCCATTAGACGACGATGCTGATATTCTTCCAATCAGAGGGAAATTTTGCCTTGACACATCATGTCTTTTATTCAACAATGTTGACAGCTTTGAAGTGTTTGATAAATCTTTCGATTACTCCTCAACTGGCTTTGCCTTGAAGAGACCCAAGTTGTGCATCGAAGGAAGTTATTGTGGCCCGGGTACTTCCACAAATATCACTTCAACATTGCCTTCGTCACCAAAAACTTGTTCGGATGGTGCACACTGCCCTGCTGGCGCAAGCAGCAATCGCGGGGTTGGCTCGTGCAAAGAGGGACATTATTGCCGCTTTGGTGTGGCAAAGCCGTGTCCTGTTGCAACCTATTGCCCTCATGCTGATGTCTTGGAACCTTTACCTTGCGAGCCTGGTCAATTCAACTCAATGATGGGTCAGACGGAATGCTCTACGTGTCCAATTGGGACTTATTGTCCAAGATACGGCTTGAGAGATCCACTGCCATGCGATCCAGGCTACGTTTGCTCGAACGATGGATTAACTCGACCGAATTTGTTGTGCCCGGCAGGATTTTACTGTCAAAATTTTACCAAGACTTCAGATCCATTTCGAAACGATACGACACTTCGACCGTACGCGTGTACTCCAGGAACATACTGCTTCGTCGGCACGGGATCCAACGAGGTACGAGAGGGTGTGCTGGGATTTGCCCAGCCTTGTTCACCGGGATTTTTCTGCGAAGCTGCTTCCACATCACCTAAAGTGAGTATCATCAACACACTGTCTCTTCACAAACACAAACGTGTGGCCTTTCTCTAATCTTCTCGCATTTATCTCATCTCGTCATCTCCTTTGTAGGGCTCTGGTGCTTGTCCGCCAGGATTCGTTTGCCCAAAAGGTACAGCGGTTCCGAGACCCACACAAAAGGGCTCCTTTGCGGAGCATCCTGGGCTGAAAGAGGCAACTGCTTGTTTACCGGGCTTCTATGCTCCTACCATTGAAAACAGGCAATGCTACGAATGTCCTCCTGGTACATCTTGCGATGTAGAGGGACTATTCCGTGCCGAGGAATGTCCACCAGGCACATATCGGTCCTCTAATGACGAAGATGGCTATGATTGTGTTCCATGCAGCCAAGGTACTTGGTCAAAGAATTGGCAGCTGAGAGAAAAAGGAGAATGTACGCGTTGTCCTCCTGGAACTGTTTGTCCGCTGGACGGAATGACGAATCCATGCAGCTTCTCAGATCTGCCTCAGCCCTACGAACCTATTGTCAACTTTAAGGGGATTCCAGCGTTGGAGTACAATTTTCCGAGCAGTGCAAGGCCACCCCCGTTTACAATTGATGAATGCCTCGCTCTGAATACAGACAGTAAACATCATTTTAGGGATCATGAGTTCTTCTTCGGTGAACTAATCCCCCCGTATATCGATATTTTGGGTCGCGGTCCTCATTTTCGACCGTCCGATACGCATTCGCTCAAATATCAAAGCGTTGCCAAATGCTACAAAAACTCCCAGCCTCTTGGAAGTTATGTTTATCAGAGGATGGCAAGCTATTATGGCCCACAGTTCGATATTCAAACCGGATTGCCTCAGTAAGTCAAAAATACCAAGTGCTTGCCCTTTCTTTGACGAAGCTTCTAATGCTAATGTTGTTTGTTCTTCTTGCTGTTTGGTATTTTAGTCAAGGCTACGGATCAAGTCTGTTAAAGACACAAATTTTCGCAGTTGCTCCCCCTGAAGGATTTGATTTCAGCCTTAGATATGGCTACTTCAGAGGAGAAGGGAACGGTTTCATTGATCTGCCAAAAGCTCGCATTTACGATTCAAACTTCAATTGCACCAAAGGTATCAAACTGATGAACTCTACACTAGTGAAGGATGATTTTCACCAAGTTGTTTATACAGATGCAGCTCACGATTACGAAGGGGGATATGACATCGAGAAATGTGGCGTCTACGACCAAGACCTCAAGTGCTATATTGATAAGACTTATCAGCTTCATGTAGAAGGCGAGTGCTGCAATATCAATACGTTTCAGGAGCGGGCCATCTATTTGGCGCATGATCAATTTTACTCTGGGACCTGTGAGGCTGATCTTATCTGCGCAGAGGGGAGAACTGCTGTGTCTGAGGCGAAGGCTTGTGACAATGGCTTCGTTTGTGATGAGAAAACTTCACTAGATGAAGGGCGAAAGTATCCTTGTGCCGCCGGTTATGTGTGTGATGCAGCAACCACGCCTGATACTAAGCTTTACGCTCCATCAAATCAGCTCAAGCAACTCTGTCGAGAGGGATATTACTGCAATGCAGGCACGGGCACGAAGGACAAATCGAAGCCTTGCCCAGAGAATTACTTTTGTCCAACTGGGACTGCCAATCGTAAGTTTTCATGTTTGTCTTACGCACATATGCCTCTTGAAAGGGTTCGGCTCACCTCCTCTCAACTAAAATCTCTGTTTGTTGTACATAGCAATCCTTGGCACACTTGCCGACGATGCAATGCTTCGAATGCTTGCCGGCGAGCATGAAAGCACTTCATCCACTAATGCCTATTATGTTGGAGGTGATAGTTTTGCCTTGTTGAGCAGCCATGACACAAACTGTAAAGCTGCAACTCTGCCAAGTTTGCAGCAGCGCTTCAAGGCGACAGTGAAAGACGTTCAGAATGAAAATAGTATTGAGTATCTCGATGGCAAGGAGAGAGTCCCTACTGCTATAGCTGAGGCTACTGAATTTGAGGAAATGTGTGCTCGTGACGACAAATCATTTTACGTTAACGAGGCCATGAGACGTAAGGAATGCGACTGTTATTCTCAATTCTTCACTCTTGCAACTGTCTATCGCTTCTGGAAATGCACGTCAGGATTGCCGCTTGACGATCTGGGGTTAGCTGATGCAAGCATACCGTCACTTGGTAGGGGAAAGCGTGATTTTTGGTACCCTGATTCACGTGTGCATCTCGACCAGCATTTGGCTGTTGAAATGGATCCTTCAATGCAGCCGCATGGTTTTGAATTACGGAGAAGGTCAAACTTGTACATTCAGCGACTCGGTAAATCTCATCAGCTTGGTGGAGGGCCGCATCCCCCACGAAAGTAATGAGCACGTCGATTACTCTAGCGGTATTTCTTTGCAGTTCACAAGCACAAACTTTACTGCATTCAGAACTTATTCTGAACTCAAACGGCAAATCAGAGAGGAATACGGGCAAGAACACGAGCAGCTACAAGCAGGATCCCGAGACAACATTGATCCATTTGTATACGACCTCCACGCATCAATCCAGCTCATCGAACAATTTGGACAGAAGCTTGAACATTTGGTTTATTTGCAAGCGACGAATGAAACTTCTACGAAGTCTATCGAAGTTGTCGACTGGCAAAGCAATTCTACTGCTTCCAATTCGTTTGAATTTTCGGGCTCTTTGGATTGGTGCGAATGCCAAGACTTACTCAAGTGTCCGAATGGGACCGTTACTATTGGAGAGGGCGCTACTTCAATCGAAGAGTGTATATCAACGAAAGATGAAGTCCTCCATCGTATTTCTCTACTTCCACCAACTGTGTTATCAAGTACGACTTCGCCACCAACACTGGAAGGCACTGTAGACGATTCACCTTCTCTGCATCTAGAGCCATATGATGTTGCAGTTTTGACCATCGATCAATCAATGCTTCCAAACAATTTGACGTATGGTGAACATTATCGTATATCGGTATATGACGGATGTAAGCCGTGTCCTCTTCGTTATCAATGCTCTACTGAAACATCTTCTTGCCTTGATCCACCTGTTACCAAACAATATGAACATCTCAATCAGTGCTTGAAGGATAATAGAAAGATGGTGTGCCTTCTTGCTGATGGAAAATCCGAAGATGTCGAGAAGTGCCAGAAGATATTAAATGAGACCGATGCCAGCTCGAGGAATCAGCAGGTTCTGATATTTTCTGAACCAGACATCCAAACATGCCTATCACGTCCTTATTTTTGCTCCATTCTGAGTGGAACTTTCTCACTTTCCGTCGACTATGCCAAGATTCATTGCCGAATGGGAAGCTGTCGGCTATTTACGATTGTGCTGATGTTCATCGCTGGGAAGTGTACTCACAATGGCGAGATAAGCTTTGCTGTTCCTCTGTGCCCGAACTACGCGGTATTGATTCATGTGACGAAGTGCAGTCTGTGTGCACGTCTAACCCGCTCATCGAGGACATCATACGCGACAAATTGATAGGAATTTTCGAGTTGGAAAATGACTATGTTCCACCGGTTGAGCAGCCATTAGGTCACCTTCTCATGAATACCACCATGCAAGAGAATATACACCACAACAACCCTCTTGAACTTTTCAACACATGGCAGTCACCTAGTGAAACGGGGAGTCTCCAAAAGCCTGGACACAGTCAGCCCGGATTCAAAATGATGGTTGCTGCGAATGTAGAAGTCACCCGATGCCCCATTTCTTTCATTCGTCGCACAATGAATCAGCATCAGGCTATCCCGATGACAAGCATCAACCAATCCAAATAACAATTTCAGCTCTTGAGACGGTGAATGTTAGCATTGCAATCGAATTGCTCCATGGGAGATACTATGCGGAGTTTAGTGACTACTTTGGTACAATGGATAAATCGTCTCTGCGAATACACTATCCGAAACGGTTTACAGACGAATCTATCGGAGGGATGTGGTTGTCAATCGTCGAGAAATCAACCTTTGACAATTTGGATTTAGATTTGCCTCTCAATCTACCGTTCAGTACAGACAATGATATCGAGAGCCGTCTTCTTCTGGACAGACCGAGCAATCATTCCATCGGATCTCCAAATTTTCAAAGTCTTGGAGACGTGACATTGTCAGACACCACCATGGATCCTTTTCATCTTGTAAGCCATGATAGCCGCTGGTCACATGACTTCATCGCGCTTCCTTATCTACCATTTCTGTCGAATTGTGATGGTTATGACAGTCATATCAGTTTGAGCCGACTGCTGGAGGAGCACCCAGATTGTCAAACAGTTGATCGCGACAAGACAGTACCCACAAGAGAATATTCATTTTGGGGTAAGAATCCCATTAGTGATGCATGTCTCGGCATTGTACTCAAATGTACCTACGAAGAGAAGGTGACCGAGACAAGGAATAATCTGCGTTGGTTTGAAGCCTCCCCCAAATCCAAATTGTTTTACATTGTAAGTTATGTCTCCTTCTCCTGCCTCCAGATATTTGACATTCTGTTGAATACACGCTGACTTTATCATATCCTATTTATTCTGATTTCTCCTTTCATCTCCAGACGAGAGATCCAGCGTCTGCGCAAGACTTCTCTCCAGTAAGTGACAACGAGAAGTGGGGTAGGACGAGAGCATTGGACTCATTGAGGAATTCGTATGATGCCATTCCAGTTTCTGTTGACAAGGATTTGGCAGGACATCGGCATGCCATCCCCAAGCATGTCGAACTGGAGCTCAAATACTATCAAGTTACGAAGGAAAGGAAGCGCTTCGTTGAGGCTAACTTATTCTTCAGTGATCTTTGCACCACACAAGCACCACGGCATTTCGGAGGAAGTCATGGACATTCTTGATATGATGAATGAAAGAGGAATTCTTCCTTGTGATATCGATATCAATGGAGTGATAAAGTCACAAAGTTACAATCTCGAGATTCATTACTATCCTTTGCCATGGTTCGACTTGCTCAATCGATTTGAATTCAGTCAGGGCATCTACTTCGTTTTCTACACTTTGATCGCTTTGGTCATATGCAGCATCGGAGGATTCGTCTACGGAACAAATCGGATTTTGACAAAGCTTCGACATCCACCACGATTTATGGGAATGTCCTTGCTTCAGCTTATTTCTAGACCACAGTTGGAGGGTTTGCTGTTGGCTATAATTCCTTATACGGCTGTCGTTCTGACAATCCATTCATGGTTTAGTGATTCATCATCTTGGTTTGAAGGTATGCGAGGAGCTTGGTCAGACAAAGGAAAAATTGATGCCAAGACAGAAGTGCATAATTCAATGTGCAGACTCGGCTCGGCTCTCGTCGTGCTGGGTTTCTTCACCCTTTACCGCACGACGCAAGTTCTCATCCCAAACAAAACAGGTGGAAGTACTCCCCAAGGGCAAAGCGAAGGATCCTTGACGTCAAAAACGGTCACATTTCTTGTGGATTAGTCTCGTTATTGAGGCCATTCTGATGTGTGTGTGGGAATTCTCCTATTCTGAGACGTTCAAGAACAATTTGTTTCGTTTCAAAGTCTTGTTTCAGATGATGCAAATCCTTTTGGATTTGATTTTGTCTTCCATCATGGGAGATCGGCTATTGGCAGCACCATTATTGGTCTCAATTCAAATGGCAGAGATGCTTATCACATGTGGCGCACATAACTTTGTGGACTTCACGCTAGTATTTCTGTTGGAGGTTGCGCTCAATGTATTCCAACGCTTGCTATTGTACCCACTGCTCAAGACTATTACTGTTCTTTGGCCACGTTGGAAGATTTTGGTTAGTAGGGCTGTCAATAATAGAGGACTGACGATAGAAGCAAAGAAGCAGCGAGAACTGGAATTTAAGAGCGTGAACGAAGAGATCGAGCTCCGCACTGAAGGCATTGAGCCCCTGTTGGACTCGCTGTCTATCTACAGTATGGAGAAGACTGGAGGCATGTTGCTGCCTTTCATGTGCCTGCTGCTGATATTGCTGTATCGCGAGACAGAAATGGCATCTCGATACAACATCAACCAGCACGATCTGCTTTATTACTGCTTGTTTGCATTTTACATGATACCGTGGATGTCACTTGTGGATTCATTAGTTTTGAGTAGTCAAGAGCTTCTTTACGGATGGAGGATGCACGATTACCTCTCATTCCAGCGGTGGCGATTCGAAAATCGGGCGAATATGTGGAATCTTCTCTCTCAAAAGGATGACAGTGTTTCAAGGTCTCTGCAAAACATGGACCTGCTCTGCTTCTCTTCGCAGTATTACTTCATCCTAACATTGATCTCTATTGGATTTGGTACGAACATGCTCGGTTTGACTATTTGCCTTCGAAAGAGGTACAACTTTCTCGCCGACCCAGTCTTTCCCTTGGTTGTTGCTATTGTCATTCTCTTGAGTGAGTTGATAGCCCGGATGTGCATCTTGATATCAAATAACAAAGTTGACGTCATTTGCTGGAATGGGATATGGCGAGTAGCCGAAGGAAAGGGCGTCATGGACGATGTCATTGCTGCTAAACTCGCTATCGGAGAAGGAAGACAAGAAGATCTTGAAGAAGAGAGACGCGATCTAATGGCTCTCAACAGTGACTCGTTCAGGCGCAAATTCATAGACAAGAATCGTCCCTGGATATTGCAGCATCTCATCCAGCTCGTAACACCTCGATCGTTGCAGAGCACCGGCCCAGATAATCGACCTCTCGTTGACTACATTCGAGATGTGTATTCAGACTTGCAAACAGTTGGCGAGGGTAAGCGACGACCTGGTGATGCAGACGTTAGCAGCGACGACTCATCTGATGATGAATTTGAGATGAGGAGGCAATGGGAGCGTACGCCACTAGATGGGAGTCGGCTGCTGATTGCTCAAATATGGCTTCAGAAGGCGCGGAAGAGACGTGTATTCACAAGCACAATATCTGGAATAATTGATAAGCGGAAAGATGATCATTGCCATTCATGCTATCAAACGTGCAGTTACGAAAGCTTAACTGTAGGCTTGGCATGGGAGGGCGATTACAGCACATCGGCGATCGACAATCTAATACATCTCTTCGAAGACAATTATGGGCCCGAAGAGTGTTCCCCGGATTTGTGGAAAGCGTTCTTTCGCAAACATGCATTGTTCTACACAATTTGCAATGATTGCACGAAGAAGACACACAAATCGAGCCGAGTCAGTGCATTACACAAAACCATGCGACCCGAGAACGTTAGCAGTGACGAAGAGACTGATTCGCAAGCCGAAGAAGATGAAGCAGCAATGGAAATGATCATATTTGATCCAGCTACTACTGAAGGTACTGTGCTGAGTCGATGGCTCTGTGCCGCGAGAGACAAATTAGGGGATAATACATATCCAAGAGGATCCGTCGATTCAACAAACCTCTACCTGGAGCAACTGCGACGGAAAAGTGACAGAAAAGCAAGAAAAAAAGAGTTTGGCGAAGTTGATATTAGTGCCAAAGCGAGACAGATTTTATTGTATTGGCTGAATCAATCTCGGTCTGAATAGTAGTATTGTAGGAGACAAATCTAATAAATGCTGTAGTATGAGTTCAAAGAAGCTGATAGCGACAAACCAGGAAGTATTTTCACATACCACCTTCATCTTCTCATTGTATACTCGAAGGAACTGAATTGCTTTGCTTTCTGTGCATTTCGGGTGATGCAACTGTACTTTCTGTCCATGAAAATATTAAACGTTCATGCCTTATAGATAAATTCAAATGGGCTAACATTAGTATACTAAGGTGGGAATCATCATTGATATCAAATAATCAGTAACACACGTAGATATCTAATCTGATTAACTTATTATATAATATATTATATATATATATACAACGTGCACGTGACTCATTCATAGTAACTGGCTCTCAAGAAAGCAAAAGAAGTAGCTACATACACATACATGTGCAAGCAAAGCAACAGGAGGTGAGAAAAGGCTTCAGCTGTCTTCTTCTATGCTCCACCCCGCCGCATCGCTCCTTACACTGGCTACTATTTTCTCAGTGAATAGCCAATGTACACCGTACACATAGTATGATGACTTACACAATTAGGCTGTACTACAAGCTATGTACTTGATAGATAGATTATTTTAGTAGCTACTCTCTAGACCCGAGGATCAGTAGAGAAAGGAGAACTTAAACCAGGAGGGGCCCGGGCTGTGCCCGAGGATGCCTGTGGGGCCTGCTGGGTACGGGTTGGCCGCCGGAGGTGGATGGCGAACGCTTTGGTGCAGGCGAGGCCGAACTGTTGGAGGAAGTGGATTCTTGGGGTGGGCGCAGTGTAGGAGTGGCCGTAGAATTTCTGATGGGCGGGGTTGGAGGAAGATAGTAGTCCTACATACAAATGAACTCGAAGTTTCTTGAAGCTGGTTACAACGAATCTGTTCATATTGTCTTTTCCGGGCTTACTTGCAACCTCTCATTTTGATCGCGGCAAATAATGATTTTGACGAAGCGATGTGAATAGGAAGAAGGCCTTTATTATTCGCATGTCGAATCGAATCTGGGTACTTCTTGAGAAGCAGCTTCACAGTTGCCGATGCTGTCAGGTATTGTCTTCATGGCGGACCAGCAATCGGGGGAGGAGTTGAACAATTCCGAGTGTCACGTTGTTGTTATTGCTGCAGGAAAATATAGGAGGAGGCATCGAATTACGCCTCTGGACAAATAATCGCTCGCTGCATTATTAGGGTGTTATCTCATGACGCTTGATTATTTCGCTAGACATTCCTCTGAAAGCGCGGCCTAGAGAGGGATTCAGCTGATTTGATAGTGTTGGTAGAGATTATAGATTGAGAATAGGTTGTACTTGTGGTGTGTTGCTCACTGCGTCCAAATACTTTGCTTTGCTCTTGCACTTGCCAAAGCCGTCGTTACTTCCAAATGTCGTTTTTGATGGTGACGTCAGATTGGTAAAGAGCCTGCTGCATCCACAAAGAAGCTTCTTGTAGAGTATGTAGAAGAATAACATCAGCCACAGCCATCCATGTCGTTATCATCACATAAGATCCCCCTCGACGTCCTCATTTCGCTTCCAACCGCTGCAGAATTCCTCGCCCATCTGGGCGGCAGCGGCATCTACGAAAAGTCACCCACCCACCTTCGTTGAACAATTCTACACTGAAAATCTATTGTATGCCCCACCACCAACGACACATCCACAATCCAAGCTACCCAATCACCATACCAACATAAAATTCTATTCGATGAAATCAAACAATACGTCAGGCGCAGCCCATCCGAGGTTCAATAACTGCGCGCAGTCATCCCGATCTATGCCTCAAATTAGAACAAATTGATGCATCAAAGAGATGGAACAATCATTACAGAAGAGAGTCGTCAAGAACAAGGTTGTGCCGGTCCATCCACCCTCACACCCGACGAACGTGCTTCAAGCTCTTCATTATTTTCCAAAGCAGAAATATTGCTGCTGCTGTAGTACAACCGGCACAGTACCACTCCTGTGCTGACGTCGACTATTACGACGCATTATCATAACCTGAAGGGGCACACGTGATGAATGCGCTGCATCTAGTAATGATAGTCGATCTGATAATTGTTGCATTATTGATCCTCTGTTAGTTGAGGGATTGTTTGTTTCACTATTCTGCTCTTGAGACACTGCCTGATTATTATTGTTTGTAGTATGGTGGTGCAGACAGTGCCGCTGATGATACTTTTACAACCGATGACGTAAATTACCCAATGTATCACGGACCGAATTGAATGTGGACCGATTACTACTATTTCGTGATGGCATGTTGATGGTAGTAGTATTGTCAATTGCTAGAGTAAGTGGTCAATTCCAGCTTGAATTGCGGGCGAGTTTCAACCGCACCAGCGCCAAAAGTTCTAATCTCCATCGAAGGCGTCTGCTAATTGTTGTATGCATCATACGTTGCTGCCATGAGAAGTGAAGTAGATGAACTTTGTATCAGTCTCACAAGCAACATCAACATATGTGATGGACGATTGTACCGCGAGAGATAATAACTAAATCGTGAATCATGGGTCTATCATCGAGAACTATTATTGTATTGTGATCTTTGCTTGGTTGGAACGAATCTCCATGTTGTGAGGAGTTGTTGACTTGATGGACTAGCCGACAACTCTGTATTACCTGTCTATCTCCAGGCAGATGAGCTACTCTTCCTTCCGAACGATTCCTTACAAGACGATCGCATGCCGACAGCCAACAAGGACCACTCAGATGGTATCTCACGTCCACTACAATAGCATCTCATGCGTTGAGTTCGAGTTGTCGCATCAGTCTGCCGGCCTGGTGATGCCGATGAAAGAAAGATCAGTTGTCAACTCATTCGCTGCTGCATCAACAAGGAGAGTATGTTGTATCCGACAAGACATCAAATTTTATCAGAGGAGTCGTTGTCGCCGATTCGTAGGGAGAGATGAAGCCATGTCGATGCACAAATGCATTAGAAGTGTTGACATCGACATTATGTGAGAGTGTTTTTGTGTTCGTAGAACATTTTCTCGTTTCTCGCAACAACGCATGATTCCTATTCCTTTTGTTACGTAGGGTAGGTTGACCGGTTGTACTAATTCCTATTCCTTTTGTGTACGTAGACCGTCCCCAAGAGAGGTCCTCCACCAGCACAAACCAGCTGCCGATGAACACGTCAGTTTCAACTCCAAGAAAGCCATGATGTGTGACGTCGCCGCCCACAACGTGTGGACGTCGAATAAACGTCCGGGGTAAAAATCGCTTTTTGACCTTACTTGCCTTGCTTTGATTGCTGCCCGCCGGCTCGCAAACAGTATGTATCTCTCAGCAAACGTATCCACAACAAACAAACATCATCAAGAGCAGCCGCCTCTCCAAATTACGAAAGCACTCATCATACCAGTTTATACATAACAAACATCGTTGCATAGTTATAGTTGATATTATACATTACAATGAATATACATTACTACAATGAACAGATACTCCCTTCGACATCTGCTTAATCTTCATCATCAGTGCTATCCTCGTCAGCCCATCGTCCCTTAATCTGCGCCGATTCGAGCTTGAACTGTTGTATGGAAAGCAGTTGCTGTAGCTGTAGCGGCAGCAGCTTCATTCTTCTGCTCAGTATGCACTTCAAGATTCCTGTGCCCTCTAGCAGACGAGGTTGTATTATTGGAGTTAGAGTTTGTGTTACTCTTTCCGCTAGTGGTAGTACCACCCAATGCTGCCAGCCTGGACTGACTCTGGGTCGGTTTAGTGTTGTCATGTCTTTTCGTAGTATTACCGTAGCTATTGCTCTCCTGCATTCGAGAACGATCATTGTTCCCATGTCGTCTGCTACTACCACCACCATTATTGCGAGTAGGTCCATTTCGACCATCATCTCGCCTCCTCTCGTGATTGTGTTGTGTCTGATGACCCCGACGATGAGGAGGAGGATGCTTCTCAAGCTCATCTTTGATGACATGTGCATTCTTTGCCCATGGTGTTGGCTTTAGTCCCGTCGAGTTGTTGCTGTTGTTGCTATTATTTGCTACATTTGGACTCGTCTTCATGGCGGGATAGTTGCTCACCACTCCTAACTTGGAACTGTCATCTGTACCCCCTCGATTGTCTTTTCCAAGCAGATATCGTGACTGCTCCTGCTGCTGCTGTCTCAAAGAAGAAGAAGAAGATTTAGTACTACCACCCCCTCTCCCAGCATTACCTCGTGGAGATTTCACTTTCCCTCCTCCTCCCCGACCACTGCTCTGTGTCAACGTGGCAGTATTTTGCTGTTGTCCATGCACAGTATTACTTCCTCCCCGTTGCTTTCCCTTTCCTTTGCCACGTGCTATCACCTCATCTTCGTCATCGCTACTGCTACTGGGCAAATCGCAAAGAAAGACAATCGCCCCTCCTTCCTCCTCATTGTTGAGTTGATTTACATTACTTTGATGATCCTTCTTCGTTTTCTTTTGATTTGTCTTTTTCTTACTTGCATTCTTAATTTCCTGCTTACTATTGGAATTATGATTGGTGTGATTATCAACATTGCTTTTTTTAAGATTATTGTTGGCATCATTTTGCTGCATATTGTTCTGCTTAGCGTTGCCCCGATGCTGTAAAGAAGTTGATGCCAACGAAGACTTCTTGGGTTTGGATTTTATAGCGCCATCTCTAGTATCATCGTTGTTGTTATTGCAAAGTATGCGATGGTGCTCCTTTGAGTTATTTGACGGTGACTTTAGTGCAGTGGAGGGGGTAGGATTTATTGCAGCTGATAACGAAGATGGTTTCGTTGCAGCGGTCGATGATGATTTATTATTGCCATCAGCTGTTTGATGCGCCATTAAAGAAGAGGGGGCGGGAGGATTATTATCTTCACTTCTTGATTTGTTACATGAAGATGGAGCGGCGGCGGAGCTCTTCGTTTGTTTCGATGCAGCGAGTGCCGCAGCTAGAGAGGATGTCATTCTTATTAATGTATTGCAGTGGTATTGACTGTAGAAGAGGCAGCCCGGATTAGTTACTATTGTTTATGGCACGATGAAAATGAAATGCATGTTCAATCGACACAATCATCACGATGAACAATGAAGATGTATTGAAAGCTAGAGACGTGTGGTTGAAAAGGTTTGCAAATGTCCGAACAGGCCGTCTTCTTATTTGCTACGTCATCACCTCAGAAGAAGTTGAAGTTGTCCCTGCCTGAGCTGAGATGATGATGTCATTCACAGCATCATTCACAGTGATACTCTACTGCCGAGAATGATGATCTACAAAAAAAGGGAATCGCTCGAACTGTACCCCCCAAACTTGCCTATACCCCCCCTCCAAAATCTCAGCCTAGGTTCCAAGTTCTTATACCCCCTCCCTAATTACTAGAGATTACTAGGAGACGCAGCTGACATTTCGACTTATACCCCCCCCCAGACCCAGCCTAGCCTGAAATTCTTATACCCCCCGGGGGGTATAGTTCCGAGCGATTCCCTTTGTATGATGTGCTCTGTGGGACGATATTATGATG
>JAHBBA010000158.1:0-17333 GCA_018806925.1 Skeletonema costatum | reverse complement strand
CGTCTGGCTTGATGAGCGGACACTACAACATCGACAAAAACTATCTCTTCGTCAGCCAAGGTAATTTGAAGATTGTCCAAAATCAAATCATGATCATGGCATCGTACAGCAATAGAGTGATCACTGATCTCTTTGGCGTTGTTTCTTTCCCCTCTGCATATGCCGCAGAATCAACAACACAAAGCGACTCCTCTTCCGAAGGCAAAGGCGATGTCGAACCAAATCAAAGTTACTGTCTAGAAACCAACCCCCGACGGATCATGCCGCGCCATGTCAAACATCATACATATTATCAACCACCTCGGCCAAGTTGAAATCAAAATGATCTCCTGTGACACCGACTACGATGAAGATAACGATCACACTACAAGAGTTGGCGGTGGAGCATTCCCAATATCAAAGAGTCTTTTTTGAAGAGAATCTCGTCATGGAGGATAAGTGTCTCTGGTTGGATCATACCATGCAGCAGTGTTCGACGTTTCGGCCTCATTATCATGAGCCATTCGTTCATTTGTCAGCAGCATATACTGATGTCAAGCGTGTGGTGTTCGTGGGAGGGGGTGACTCCATGTTGTTACATGAGGTACTCAAATATCCCTCGTTGGAGATGGTATTGGGGCTAGAATTGGATCAAGTCGTGACACGTAATTCGTTTGAGCACTTTAAGACACAGCCGCATTTTGATGATGAGAGGGTCCAATGGTGGTTTGGCGATGGTGCCAAGAGTTTGACGCTGCTGCCACGAGAGTACTTTGGGACGTTTGATTTGGTATTGTTGGATTTGTCCGAGACTGTCATGAGTAAGACTGTGACCAAAGGATTGGATGTGTTTGGTGCAATGAAGTTGTTGTTGAGTCCAACAGGGATCATGGTGAAGAACGATTTTGGATATTTTGATAGGTTGAGTAGGGTATTTGATACATGCATTCAATTGGATATCCAGGATGTGTTTTACATTTGTGACTATGAGTTGGTGCTTTGTGGGACGGATCAGGTGGACTTTTTGAATCCCAGGTTTGATCATTTGAAGGGAGTGGGATTTAACAAGCCGCAGGAGGAGGGCAGGGATGATCATTGGGGACCATTGACGGATTACAGCAAGTATTGGGGTGAGCCTCGGGATTGCCTTCCCCCCGGAACAGCAAAGAAGGTCGATGATGAATCAATTGCGTATGCGGGAGTGTTGATGATCGTGGAGGCGGAGAATGTGTCCAATATGGAGTCCATTTCTGAATTGGAGGGTCCATTGAAGCAGCTGGGATACACTTTCATTACAACTTCGTCTCAACCCAGCGAGAAGAGTGGCGGCATGAAACATGTGATTGTCTTGAAGGAGGGTTATCTTCTAATGGAAAGCTGGCCGGATGCCAACTACTGCAAAATTGACATTCACCTGTGGGGAAGATTTGAGAAGCAAGAAAGTATTCGTTCCAAAGTGCTCGACATGCTTGGGAGCAAGGAAGGAGATTGGCAATCTTACCGCATCGTTACTGGAGGAGTGAGGGGGTGCCATACCCGAGCAGATGACTTGAAATCGACTGGACCTGATTTGTCGATAATTGGAGTATGCGATGAGGTGAGGGAGGGCAGCAGCAAGTCAGTCGTGTTGGACGCTTCAAGTGATGATGAGGCAGTGTTGGGTCCTATTATTGAGGCTGGTCTGGACGAGATCATTCCCACTGTTGTTGGTGCGGCTAATGGCAAGGATGCAGTTGTCATTTGTGGACCCAAGGGAAGTCCATGCCGTGCGAAGGCGAACCTCGAAAAGAAAGGATATGACTCCTTGACCACATTCTACTCCTGTCCCGAGAAAGAAGATGAGATGGATAAGGGTCTTGCAATGCAAAAGTGGCGTGAGCAATTGAGTTCGGGCGGTGAATTCTTCCCAGAGGAGTTTGTCCTCTGTGGCCAGAAAGCAGGAGTTGCACTTGGACAGATTTCGCGCATGTCATCTTACCCTCAAGTCGTGGTGGTTGATGCTCTTGCGCCTTCGGAGCACGTTTCTACTATCCATGATCATTTTGTAAGGATATGGATTACAAATATTGATGAGCCCTTCGTCTTCTTCGTTCCCATTCTTGATGCGACAGATGAGCAGCGTTCCTCGTTCCTCAAGTCTATTCATAATGAACTGGTGAATCAGCCTGAGTTTTACTCTGAAATATATGCTGGTGATGGAGACAAGACCATGTCCTTTGGACTCATCCACGCTGGAACGTCGGTCTCCTTCCTTCGTTTGAGAGAATCTCTGAGCAAATTGGATCAAAACGATCACGTCAAGTTTTCGGACTTGCGTAGGGTAACAATTCGTGGAGCTGCGAGGCATCAGCCCGATTTCAACCCAGTAACGTTCAAGCAGGATGACTATGACCAACAACCAGGTCTGGAGCAATTCTATGGTCAACGTGCAATTGGTCTCCAGACTGTTTTTCAGCTTGCCTTGAAAGATGCGGAGGAGTCGTTGACAGCATTGAGCATCTCTTTCGCAGCTAAAGCTGCCACCAAGAGCATGAGCTCAGGCGACGTGGAGGAGTCATTTCATGAAATGGGCGAGGGTGCGCTATACGTCGCCTTGATGCCGAATGCCCAAGTCGTCGTCACGTGGGATGGAGCAGGAAGTGTCAATGTGAACATTTTTACTTACGATGAAACAGTGAATCACATGAGTCTCTTCGTTTCCAAGTTCAAAGCTTCTCTTCCAAGTATGAATCTTGTGCTCAAGGACGAGTTCCCTCGAGGATACGGAAAAGTGATTAACAAGTCCGACAGAGTCAACCGCGGTGAAAGCCCAAGCTGTTATGATCATTACAAACTTTGCAAGGATCTTGCTGAAGATGGACGTTGTGAGGACGATGCTAAAGATGTAATGAATGTTGACTGTCCGTTCTCTTGTGGTCTATGCGAGAAGGATGGTTCTCGAGATGAGCTCTAGAGATTTAGATACAGCGATTGCATGGCAGAGATGTTGGGCTATCAAATAGTTGCAAAACACGTCTGCAACAATGAGAAGATTGGCAATACGGGAGTTGGGAGATTTATCTGCATCGGCAGCGCTGATTTTCTCTCTCACCGAGTTTCCAAGGATGAGGACAATGATACTGTCAGTTCAGTTGTCTGTACCTCTCGAGAGGGATGGAGGATGGAGGGTTGTGTATCAACGACGGCTGGACCACATGGGATGCTCACAAAGACGGTAAGCAAACAATAAAGTATAGATTCCGAATATGATACAGTAATTATTAACGTTGAAGGATATTAAAGAAAAGAATAATGATTAGGGCGATGAAACTCCTGCATGTATGTCCCAAGATCCTCTAGTACCTCTAGATTCACACGTTGCTCATTATGGAATTTTGTAAACACTCTCAACCATATCCATCACATTATTCAAACCATCCGCAGCAGCTGTTCCAACAGTATATTGTAACTTAACGTTGTAAAGCCTAGCATTCTCTTTCGAACGAATCATCTCCATCGTACCATCAATCTTCACCTTGCCATTGCTTTGAATCGGAATTGCTGATGGGAAGTAAAATGCCTGCTGACCCCAGTGCGTGTCTTGAATGTATAATATGTTCCAACATGTATACAAAGTCAGACGAGAGGAGAAACATGTACCACGAATTACTATTCATCACAACAAGCTACAAAGACGGACTTACCTCCAATCTCAGGCGAACTCGAAAAATGAACCGGATTCGTCATCTTTGCTCCAAACTGTTTGCCTACCTCATCAGTCCTCGATTGAAAGTCGACAGTGAACCATCCTGCAAATCCATTAATCTCCTCTTCATCATCGGCTCCACTTCCCGATGATTCAATGTCAAATGAAAACTCCGTCTCGTCGACACCCTTGGCATCCTCAAGTGTACATACGGCCAAATCTAACGTCTTGACAACAGAAGGCGGAGCCAATATCGTATCATCATCAAGTTGTACATAATGACTACTCTTAAGATAGTAATCACGCTGTTCTTTATCATACTCTTCCGTCAAGATGCTCATATCCACTCCATACTGCTTCTTCGCATTGACCAAATAATCATTCCAATCATTCATCCCTTCCAAATATTCCTCTATGACCATGTGATGATCTTCGTTCATAATTGGTGCAATGAGCATGGTTGCATGAGAGGGTAGGAGAATGCCCGATTTGGGTTTGAGGAACATGTCACGTGCTCGAATGACGGAATCTAGCATGGATTCACGGAGTAAGAAATATCCCATCCATTCGGATATGATGATATCGACCACTTTACTTGGTTGTTGTTTGCACGGTATTGATGCATCATCATCATCATCTGCTGGACACTCTTTAGCAGCAGCAGCGCCTTCCTCCGTTTGCAAATTGAACGCTTCCCAATCTTCGACAGGAATTGTAACATCCTCCACCGCTCCCTGAATCACCGTAACCACATGATCCACACCATTCGCCTCGACAACCTTCCGTGCATGCTTCGCCATATCCGTATACTCCACAGCATAAACACGCTTCGCCCCCGCCTTGGCAGCCCACACGGCCAAAATTCCGCTACCGCTCCCCACATCCATGACGACCTTGTCTCGAAACACGTGTTGATTCTTCATGATGGCATCGTGATAGGCAGTCATGCGGTGAGTATCTGTCAGCATGATTTTCTGATGGTGGAGATCGGCATAGGCGGAGAAGTAGTTGGCATAGTCGGATGCTTTTTGTTGTTCGTCTTGGGTGTGAAATGTGGGGATTGTATCATCGTCGTCGTTGCTGTTGTTGCTGTTGTTTGTGATGGATGATGATGCCGTTTGCATGACCAGGCAACAGCAAGAGACGAGGACAGATTTTGTTATCTTCATCGCTACTATTTGATTAGTGTGGTGAACTCAGAAGAGTCTAATAGATGATGGATGATACAAAATGAATGGCCTGGATCTGCCGCTACACGAACACTATCAAGATGATAAGTATGATAATATCTTCGGCTCTATCGTGTTAGGGGTAATGTTGGCATTGGGCGGGCGGTAGGTGACGAGGAGGCGCACTTTTTGAGATGGGCGCTTGACGCTTGACGATTGATCAGGGATGCGACACCACTTTGACTCAACCAGAAACTAATCAGGGTGTGTGTGCATGCATCTACCTACCGGTACCCAAAAATGTCTATACTAATTCCTACGTAGAATATCATCGTGTTCTCTCTTCCTCCTCTTCCCTGATCCCCCACAAAATCACAAGAGCTCCCATCAGAAAGATAAACAGTAACAGCCCTCCAAATACATGAAAATAATCATCCCACACAAAGGATCAAGGCAAAACAATGTAACTTTACAATGTTTACTCTGACCGCGATCGAATGTGAAGCAGCTCTACCAGCTAGTTTCGCAATAACTAGAAAGTCCGCTTGGTCTAGGGGTATGATTCGTCTTTAGGGTGGACGAGGTCCCGGGTTCAATTCCCGGAGCGGACCCTCTTTTTTGTCTTTTTGCCTCCTTCTCCCTCATTGTTTGCTTTTGGGGTGCTTGGAGCCGTGAGCCTGCTTCGCTTCGGCTGTCGGCTGGTTCACCATGCCTTTACATCTTGTTCTTGATGAAGATGAGATAGTTGCGCGCTGTCTCTTCTAGAGTTTACACATTTCGTTCTAAAAAAATGCACATCTTCTTTACTAATTATTATGCATTTGGAAGTGGAAGAATAGCCAAGTAGTCATACATATTTTTGGTTGGAAGCTAAACCTACCCATCAAGATGATAAGCTATTGCATTCAACTTCAGCCACACATCATTATGCTTCTTTTCTTCTGCTGTATGCTATCTGAATGAATTGTGAATGTGAAGAGAATAAAGTACTGCTTTGTAGTATTTATACTTCTTACTCATCCGTACCTTTAGATGACGATCCTGGAGCTTTCTTAGCCATGCTGCTGCTACATATGATGTGTAGACAGATCTTCTCCATTCCCACCCCCTCGCTGAATTCTGAGATCAATCTTGTCAAAGTGGACGAATTTTCATGTTGAGAACTGCGACAACATGGGACTGGCATCGGCTGGAAATCGGACAATCTGTCCTGTGAGCGATTTTCAACCCATTCTTTT
Organism: Skeletonema costatum; assembly: GCA_018806925.1. Classification (NCBI taxonomy): domain Eukaryota; phylum Bacillariophyta; class Thalassiosirophyceae; order Thalassiosirales; family Thalassiosiraceae; genus Skeletonema; species Skeletonema costatum. The sequence continues at coordinate 11,262 of JAHBBA010000158.1, read as the reverse complement.
CTTGTATTCAAAAGAGGAATTAGTATGAATAAGGGCGAAGCCGAAGCGACTCAACGCTCAACGCGCTTCTCAACGCTCAAATGAAACGTGCATGCCAAACTTGAAACACACAACCAAGCCAATTTTGTAAGGAATTCGGATCGCTACCTACTACTGCTTACCGCTCCAGCAGCATCAACTCTTGTAGCCGGGCGGGCCGCAACTGACGACTCCATATAATACACTTGGGGCTTCTCTCTCCCACAGGATTAAACAGTCTACTCAATCAACTCACTCACCAAATATTCGGTCCTATCAAATGAAACTCAGATAGTGTACGACACACAATCTATCAATCGATCAAGATCAATCATGGTGATTCGCAAGGTTGCAAGCTCACCCATCATAACCATCTCGGCACTAACACCCAATAAGAAGATGATGCATCACCCATCATCTCGTCGCTCATCCACTCGCACTAGTACTGGTGGCCATCGACGACAAATCACACCCGATTCAGTTGTCGGGACTAATATTTTGTGTTCTCAAAGCTTTGCGGATGACTATAGGTCTTCTTCTGCTGCAGCTGCTGATGATGATAACCACGGCGGCGGTGGCGGCGGTGGAAGAAGAACGTCAGGTGTCTCCAATAACACCACCAGCAGCAACCCTCTTCTACGACCCAACGCTTCACCCACCACATCATCATGCCGCCGCTACTCACCCCAAATCGAACATCAATCCCTCCAACTCCTCTCCATCCTAACCCTCGAATCCTCCCCCCACTACACCATCTCCCCGCACTATCTCCACTCCTCCATCCTCCTCAAGGAAACTGGTGTCTCTGAAAAGTGCCGCCGCAAGACCTGTGAATGGATGTATGAACTATGTGATTACTTCCAGCTTCATCGGGAGGTTGTGGGGATTGCGTTGTTTTATGTTGATCGGTACTTTACCATTACGTTTGGTGGTGATGGGAACGACAACAGCAGTTGTCATCATCCGGTGAGCAAGCGGGACTTTCAGTTGATTGGATTGACTGCACTATATATTGCCATCAAGACTCATGGCCAGAGTCGTCAGTGTGCAGTGGATACGAATGACAGTGATGCCGCAGCAGTGGCATTTAACAAGCTCAAGTTTAGTTTACATATATGTGCTTCAACGAGTCGACAGCAGTTTACGGCGAGGCAGATTGAAGAAACGGAGTGTCTTATGCTTCAGACTTTGGGGTGGAGGTTGAATCCGATTGTTCCGAGTGGGTGTGTGATTGAGTTGTTGGTCATGTTTTTACCGTGTGCCATGGATAGTGAACATGATGGTGGTAGTGGTGGTGAGAGTAGTCGACAGAGTGTCGTACAAAACTTTGTGTATGATTGTGCTACCTACTTGACTGAATTGGCAGTATCAGTTGCTGCGTTGAGTTTGGTGTATAAGCCAAGTGTGATTGCCTATGCATCTGTATTGGCTGCTGTGGACCTTCTCCTGGAGGATGATTCCTCTTCAATGTCGTCATCATCATCCTCATCACGTGTGACAGAGGATACACTGATAGAGTACGATGCACTATTGAATCAAGCATCATGTCAACACTTTGAACGAAACACGGAGGATGTTGTCAAGGCCAAGGAGATATTAGGAGTCATGGCTCCGAATGTGGGTTTGTTGTTCCCGTCGCCGTTTGGTGAGCCTACTCCAACCACTTTTGTTGGTCCAAATGAATTGTTATAGTTGTTGACAATAGTATAGGATAGAAGAATAGAGCAGCGTCAGCAGCTATGTAGAGACTTTGTAATGACATATTATATAGAGCTTATATGTTGTTTGTGTTGTCATTACTTCTTATAATTTTTAACCTCGAAACGAATACACAATTCATAGCATTTACCTTACTTCTTCAAAAAACAAATCGAGGCTTGCTGATTGATACTATTATACAAGCACTTGCAGCGACGATAAATCCTACAACAGAAACAATTCCCACTATCCTATACGTTTTCCTTGGAACCATTATGAGGTGTGGTATAAACAGTGGAATGACTAGACCGATGCACAGAGCATCAATTGCAGGCGAGCCAAACCAAAAGTCTTTGCCAAGATCAGTTTCGTTCGGGTAATACCAAAAGTCACTAAGTACCCAGTAGACTGAGCTCGAAAGAAATAGCAATGCTGGTACTGTTGAGAGGAATGCTCTTGTAAGGATTAACCATTGCTCCTTGATACCACACCAAGAAAGGAGCATTTCCGATACAGCCCCCAGCCACATGGATACGCTTTGGCCTAGAACCAAAATTAAGCCATCCTTCATGGCTATGCTCAATATGAAGAGCAAAGATGTATAAAAGTAAAACACTCCAACGTAGACATCTGTCCCGAGTTGGGCTAAGACCGTTTCAGATGATTGTTCATGCTGGACATCTCCATTTGTAGAGTCCTTCAACACATCAGTGGCATCGTTATGGATGCCTTCTGCCTCTGTTGGTGACTCCGGCGCTTCTTCCGCACCATAGATACCAAGCATACTGACTTCCTGGGATAGGCTCGTTTCGATGGCATTTATCTCACTAGGCACGTCACTAGTTTCAATAGTAATCTCACTTTCATCGTCTTCTTCTTCCTCCTTTTCCTCCTCCTCCGTGTTCTGGACAACTGGTGTATCTTTTTCGTCCTCGGATGACGGCTGAGTCTCCTCCTCCTCGTCATTATCACTGCTACTGGACAATGATTCACCAAGTGCCTGCTTTCGGGGCCACAAGTATACAAGCAGAGAAGTACACAAGAGAGCAAAGCACGACATGATCGACGCAAGATATCCCAATCCATTCCATGCAAGGTTGGCAGTTTCTCCTGCATTTGCCTTTGATGCGAGTTGATATTCCGTCGGCTGCTTCCATAGACAACAAGCTGCAAATGCGACGATGCATGCACCAAATCCAAGGACAAAGTTGAGAAGTGCAAAGAGGAAGTGCATCCATCTTGCTTTGAGGCTTGCTCTAACAGACCGTCTTGGGTCTCCAGTCTTTGAAAAGTAAAGTATTGGAGGCATGGTCATAATCAATGCTAGAGCAACGTTGGGAAATATAATCGAAGCTGTTTTCGAAGGTACGGAGAAAATATAACCACCAATGAGTGTGAAGTAGAACAGCCCTGAGTTCCCCTTTTCATCAGTAGTTCCCTCCTTCTGTTGCAGCCTATCTGGAAAGTTTGTTTCAGAAGCTATTCCCTTGACAATTGCCAACACATTTTTGCCCATGTGCTGTAGAGCACCCTTTGATACATGCTCAATATCATCATCGATACTGTGATACGCCCAACTGTTTGACCAGCAGCCCAAACGCAATGCATGCATCCCGTGCTTCTCGTAGACCACTGCGTCATCCCATCCTTCTTCGATATTGGCATCGTACCATTCTGAGAATGAAAATGCCTTGGGATGAGCTGCATATTTGAAGTACGCATCGGCACCATATCTACTATTGGACTTTTCAAACATCTCCTTGCCACACACGGCGCTATTGTCCAAGTTGATGGCCACTGATGGCAGTAGTGACCATGGATGGGCATCATCTCCCTCAAAGAACATTGTGGAACCGAGCAATCCAACCTCTTCAGCATCTGTAAATACAAACAATACATCTCTCTTTAACTTCGTTGGAGATGATGACAGTACCGAAGCCATTTCCAACATGGTAGCACAACTTATGCCGTCGTCACTTGCCGCTGGACCGTAGGGTACACCGTCGTAGTGACAAGATATCAGTATCGCAGATCCCTGTTTACTTTCATTATTTAAATCAGCATGATCTATACCTTTGACCAATATTGCAACATTAACAATTTGAGCCTTTTCATACGTGAGACGACTATCGATGAAATCCTCATAATAATTGTATTCATCAGTGGTAATATTTTGTGTTTGTACTTCTATCACGTCGCTTCCATACATGCCATGGAGTGAATCAGCATATGAAATGATATAGTTCGCCACTCTCTCATTATCCGCCGATCCAAAAGGGTGGGGACGCTGTGCTATTTGATTCAAATGGACTCTTGCCCGCTCCTCACTGAAGATGTATTGTGGGGCAGAAGCATTGATTATTTTGGGCATACGAAAGAGTTCTGTCCAGCCGATGATAATTGCTATGATGATTAGTGCTGTCAACGTGATGGAGATAACGTGGTTGGTTTCTGTGCACTTGTCAGCTGATGCTGATGTTTTTTCTTTTTCAGTTGATGCTGTTTTTGCCCAGCCTCTTCGTCGTTGCAAGACTTCCGAGAGGGTGTGCCGCAGCCAAAGAATCTGGGCTTCATTTTGCTTCGATCCTCTGACATTATTGTGTAGCAGCGAAAGAAACAGAGATAGAGAGCTTGAAATAGTTCGTAGGCTACTGACAACATGCTCGATACTTGTATAATGGAGTCGTCAAAAATGGCGAAGGGTGGAGGGAAGTTCTAATTCGAGAAAATGTGCCAACATTCTAAAAACACTAAGTAACACTAACCGAGTTGTCAGAAAGCCTGAGCAGGATGCATGCAGTCTTGCTTTTGAAATTTGGTGAGCTTGGCTGCATCATCAATCGTGCGAAGTCGAACACACCTCTGTAACTTTCCATGAAACGTGAAACGTACACCTTCATAAAACAAACAGAGACAGCAATCGAAGAAGCAATAATGACAGCCCTCCAGCAGGACGATGAATAGAGTAGAAAAGCCGAAGCCAAGCGTTGCTGCCCGTAGAGGCGGAGCCATCTCTGTGCCCGAGCCGATGGATGTCTTGTAAGTTGAGCTCAACACGAGAGCTGACATGCTTTTTGTTCCAACATGCATCAGTGCTCATCATTCTAACTTTAAACGTGTGTCACTCTCTCTTATACAATCTCTTCTAATAATCCGCACAGATCTGGTAGAGGTGGAGCAGTCAACTCTCACGAAGGCAACAAACGCTACAGAGAACTTGTCAACCTAATGAAGGCAGAATATCTCAGTGACACAACGCGGAAGAATCAGAAGACCCAAATCGCTGCCAACATCGTACGGACTATACGCAACTCCAAGCTCCCAGGGCGGTTTCTGAAGCAGGATCCTGAGACCAACATGTGGTATGAAATTGGTGATAAGGCAGCCTTTCGTAAGACTGGACAGGCATTACGGGAAAATTCTGCAGAGTTCCTTCGATCGAGGGGGGAGAAAGTAGCTGCTTCTCATGAGACCGGATTGGCTGTCTCATTGGCTTCCTATCATTATTGTTTTCCGCCGCAGCAGACGTATATGAAGCCGCAGCTTTCTAATCTGAGTGGTATCGATGCTGTCCACGCCCACTAAATTTCAATCAACTGCTCTGGAAGCTAATTAGATTATTGTAATACATATTATTTTGCTTGATAATAGATATTTGATTATTCAAGTGAGCAGAGCGACGATATGCTGCTGGCTATCTTAAGGGTGAATAAGTTTTGCAGTGATTCAACCTCTTATTCTGATGATAATACAAAACAGTCTTAAATGCCCAGAGAGAAGTTGATAGAGTGACAGTGCGGCAAATCAAAGCGCATTATTCCTGTCTAATCATTTGTGTTGCCTCTCCATGATCCTTCTTATTGCCTCTCCATGATCCTTCTTATTGCCTCTCCATGAACAACTTCTCTCAATAGGTGTTAGTAAATCGGGAATTTGATGTGATTTGTTCAAGATTGCTCGAGTGATTCATTCGAGGGATTTGGTATCTTGCCTTTTTTTGCACTCGGGCTGCCCAGACCCAGACGAGGTCAAATGCTACATAGAAGCGAAGTCACTGAACTACCAGACGAAAGATCCTATGCACACATGCGATGCTACTGCTTTTGTTGCTTCTATCCCCTGCTGACATCGGTTGACATAACAGGGAATGATCCTACTAGTAATGATTTGGAATGCTTCGTTTCAATGCCTTCTCTCTCTGCTTCTTTATCATCATACTCTCCATCATTAGTTATCGACAATTGACGCAAAGGGTGTGCAATCGCTGTCGAGTCAGCATCTACAACTCCCAATGCAATTAAATATCCTCGTATCTTAAACCGAACATAGGAAGATGGATTCAACGTTGTGACATAGTCTGCAAAAATGGCAATATATCCTAATGCAATACTTGATATCACTACATCGATCACTTTCCCTGCAGTTTTGTTTGGTGACACATCGGTAAGTGGATTTGCAAGACCTAAGATATTCGACAAGACGTACAATATCCCTTCGGAAACGTGCCAGTTTTCAGCAAGGGCTAATATTGCCCCCATAATTGAGCATAAGCCGGCATACCAAGCAGGTATTATGATGCCAAGTGCAATCTTGCAATCATGATAAAGGATGAACAGTTAAAGTGAGATATGTATTGTTCTTCGTGATACATCATTTGCTTAAGCAAGAATAAATATCAAAATCCTCTCTCACCGTTGGCACTAAAAACCCATTGGTCACCACCTTTCGGATCAAATTATTCATCTCATGAGGTACCCGAAATAAATTCACAACATTTAACATGATACCAAACGAAATTAATGCCGCCACTGCGGTATAAATATCTATTACAATCACAACTCCAGTCCCAGTAGTTGGTTCCCAGTTGGTCAATGGATTGGCCATCCCTAACAGATTGGATACGACATAGAGAAACCCATTCAGGAATGTGGTGTTTTCTGCCCATGCTAATAATCCACCGAATATTGTTGCAAGGAAGATGGAAAGCAATGGGAAGAGGACGAATATGAATACGCATAGATAGAACATTCTTTTGAGCCAATTGTTGTTGGATGACATCATCATGTCTCCTCTTTCTTCTTGCTCCAGACTATTTTGTTCTTGAGTTGACCGTTGGTTATTTGGTTGCTGCTGCTCTTCAACGAAGTCATGTTCACTTTGAAGTGTTAGAGTGGCTCCTCTTTTTGGTATTATTGAAATTATGTCTTATGTCTTATGTCTCTTTGAGTTTGAATAGTCTATCGCTATTTTCAACAGCGTGAGCCGACGGGGCGAGGGACCAGGACTCAAGCGAAGAATACTTTCAGCACCGATTGTACGTCATCTCAGCAATAAGAAGTGGCTGCCTGCATGCTCGCTGGGTAATCTATCTTTATATTTGAGTGAGTCATTTCTGTCCGTGTATGATGTCGCTAGACATAGGTACTTGTAGAGACGATGGATTTAACTACGGAGCCGCCGCGATGAACTCACGAAACGCGACTGATTTCGGACCATGAGGAGCTGCCAAATTTGGGTTCGCATCGTTGAAGGGCTCATGAATGTTACTGTATGACAAAGAGACGTACCGGCACTGGCAGTGCCTGCATGCATGCAGAGTCGGTCCCATGCACTCTTCTCATTTCGCATAGCATGATAGAACTCATTGCACCCGAGCCGAGTACAGTGCTGTTCTTCTACATTATCACGAGGCAAGAGTATCTACAAGAAGTAATAATAATAGTAATATTACTTGCACTCCATCTCCGTCAAGTTCTCAAATTGTACCCAATGATCACTAATAAAATAGGCGTCACGTTGTTCTTCATCCTCCTCCTCTTCTGCCAAATGATCGCAACTAAACCTCTACCGCATAAAGTTTCACGATCGTCTTCGTGCCTATCGTCATCCAAAACATTCTTATCTGAAAACGACATATTCATAGAAAAGAAAAAAGCTAGATTACAAACACTAAAAAGACAACGTAAGACGGTCCAAAAACAAGCTTTACGGGCACAACAATTTCCACAGGATATGGATGTTGATCAGCAAGCATCACATTGCCAATCAACTCAACAATGGAGGGCGAATTTATCCGAGGAACGGAAGGAACAACATGCAGATACGAACAGGCAATCGACTCAACAATGGAGAGCGAATTTATCCGAGGAACGGAAGGAAGAACATGCAGATACGAACAGGCAATCGACTCAACACCGGAGGGCGAATTTATCCGAGGAAGAGAAGGAAGAACACGCAGAAAGAGACAGAATGCAGCATGAGACAGACAGAGGTACTTGGTCAGCAGAGACATGGCAGGAACGCAGGAATCAAAATAATATTCATCAAGAACAACTTCGGAGGGAACGGTCACCTCACTTATTCATTACCTTTACAATGGATGTATTTTGTACGGAAGTTATGCAGGAACTTGTTCCTGCCCAAACACCGTATGATCGGCCAGACATTATTGCCCGTGTATATTGGCAGAAATACAAAGCATTCATCCACGAAATAGAACAGGATAACATCTTCGGCAAAATGATTGCTCGTGTCTCAACAGTTGAATTTCAGAAACGAGGTAAATATATTTTGTATGATTCTATTATTTCATCATAACACTTTCTATCATCAATGTCTCATCTGAAATTATACATTATGAACTCAACAGGAGCACCCCACACGCATACGTTAATTTGGATAAAAGATTTCGAATGCACTCCCTCTAACATTGATAATATCATCTCTGCTGAGATCCCTCCTCGAGGTGAAGAAGGTACACCACAACGGACGATGCATGACATGGTGACCGAGAAGATGATACATGGTCCATGTTCAACCGGCTGGGCGTGTTGGAAGAAAGACGGATGCGGATGTGATAAGGGCTTTCCATTTGAGTTTAATGCTACTACTGATATTGGCGAGGGCTACTATCCTCAATATCGTCGTCGTTCACCTGAAGATGGAGGCAATACTGGAACTACCAAAAGTGGAATTGCAGTTGATAATCGATCAGTTGTTCCATACAATGCATATTTACTCTTGAAGTACCGTTGCCATATAAATGTCCAATTCGTTGTGAGTGTGGCATCGATCAAGTACCTTTTCAAGTACAACTTCAAAGGAGAGGATTTGCTCACGGTGGGGACACTCAATGTAGATGACGAGGTTGACGCTTATATTACGAAGCGATACATTTCCTCTATATCGGCAGTTTGGAACATATTTGAATTCAACATGCAAGAAGTCAAACCACCAGTGACACAACTTACTTTGCACCTCGAAAATGATCAGTACACAACCTACCAAAATTCGAGTGATGACGTGACAGAAGCTCTGGAACGTAACAAATGCACACAGCTTACTCAGTACTTTCTCGCCAATGCATATGGTCATGATAATGCTGACGACTATCTGAAAGCACTTGAATTGTGTTATGAGGACATGCCAATACATTATAGGTACAATACAGAAGTAAAGCCGCCGATATGGACGAAACGGATTGTACGTGGAGATCCTGATGTTTTACGTGGAATTGGGCGGATGCCTCTACTCACACCGAATAATGGCGATGTGTACTTCGCCCGATGCTTATTAAAACATCGTCGTGGAGCATCTTCGTTTCAAGCGTTGCGGACTGTGGACGGGATACTCCATCCTACATATCAGAGCGCATGTGTTGCATTGCATTACATTGAAGATGATTTCTTGTGGATTGAAACGATGAGGGAAGCGTGCAAAATAAAAATGCCTCGCGCTTTACGGGACTTATTTGGCAGTATCATCTTCCATTGCCATCCATCTGACAAGCTAAACCTTTTCCAACTGTTTGAAGATAACATGCTTGATGATTTCCGTCATACCCATACAAAACAAGGTCTCCCTGCAAACACGGCTCTCGCTCTTGCCCGGAACCAACTTCTGGTATACTTAAATGACTTTTTCCGTCAATTCAAAGAGACAAATGCAAGTTACGGTTTACCCATGCCGGATGCAAATCTTACACAGCTTGATATGCAGAACGAACTGGATCCAAATGCAAGCGAATATTATTCCAACAATATTAAACTGATCGAGACGAACCTGGAACAGAAGGCCTTCTTTGAAGAAATGCAGAAATGTATAGATGACAATACTGGTGGATTTTACGGACTTGATGCTCCCGCTGGCACTGGCAAATCGTTCTTGATTAACCTCATTCTTGCCTATGTGCGGCAAGATAACCAAATCGCAATAGCATGTGCCATGTCTGGCATTGCATCGCTCATTCTTACACTTGGCACTACATTTCACAAACGATGGTGTCCTCCGAAGTATCCGAAAGATGAAGATACTTGCAATATTGCCTTGGATTCAGATGAAGCACAAATCATCCGCGCCGCAAGATTTATTGCCATTGACGAGGCTTCCATGATGCATAAAGAACTCCTCGATTGTATGGATACGTTTCTCAGACAATTGATGGGATCAGACAAACCATTTGGAGGAAAATTGGTAGTAGTCATCTTCGATTTTCGTCAATTGCCGCCTGTTGTAGTTGGAGGCAACCGAGCTTCCGTTGCTTCAAAATCTATCAAAAATAGTAGAGTTTGGAAGCATATACAACTACGACACTTGAACCGAAACATGAGAGTGGAACGTCTCATTGGTGATACGACTGATTTTGACCGCATTTTGCAGCTAAGATGGTTTGCGACTTGGTTGCTGCAAATTGGAGATGGGCTGATTTTAACCAACCGTGTTGGATCAAGAAACCTCATTCAAATGCCACCCCAAATGATATGTCGTTCGGCGCAGGAACTTAGAGATACAGTATTTCCAAACTTCCTCGAAAGGCACATTGACATGGAATGGCTCAGCACACGTGCCTGTCTTGGCTGCAGGAATGACCTTGTTCAGCAACGAAACAATGAAATGATTGACCTCCTTCCGGGTGACATCTTCGAGAGCGTAAGCATCAACTTGTGTGTGAATGACGAAGACAACCGCTTTTATGATACTGACACACTCAGTCAGCAAGAAGTATCAGGATTGCCACCTCATCGTCTAAGGTTGAAGAAAAATGCATGTGTCATCTTGGTACGGTCGCTCATCCCAAAGAAAGGATTCTGCAATGGAAAGCGGTGTTTGATCAAGGATATCAATAATAATTTGTTGAGATTGGCACCGCTTGATTCCCATGGTCCTGACATCCTTGTTCCACGGATTCCAATGCAATGCAATGATTCGAAATTAGGCGTCCCTTTCATCCGAAGACAATATCCAATATTGCTGGCGTATTACCTTACGATTAACAGATCGCAAGGTCAGACTCTTGACGTGGTTGGAGTGGAACTTCCAACAAGTGTGTTCATGCATGGTCACGTGTACGTTGGATATGGCCGCACTGGGGACCCCAAAGGCCTTCACATCTATGCCAATCAAGACGAATTTGACAATATACAAGATCACCTCACTCCTGACCAAACCTATGTCAACAACGTTGTTTGGCCCGAGCTTCTCATCCATTGATAAATTAATCTAAGTCGAAAGTACACAATACCTTTTACTAAATACTAACCGCCCATC
>JAHBBA010000157.1:0-17953 GCA_018806925.1 Skeletonema costatum | reverse complement strand
GGATTGCGACATTCACAGCGGTAGATACGATATGGTGTAGAGTGTTGCTGGCGGCCATCCCAATTGGACCTCATCAGGTCACCTACGACGCTGTAGCATGGCCGATATACATATAAAGAGCTTGAGCAGTGACATATATCCTTCTATACTATCGTAACCAATCATAATGGACCCCTGGAAGCTGTGGATTGCGTCATTCACAGCGTTAGATACGATATGGTGTAGAGTGTTGCTGGCGGCCATCCCAAATTGGACCTCATCAGGTCACCTACGACGCTGTAGCATGGCCGATATACATATGAAGAGCTTGAGTAGTGGCATATATCCTTCTATACTATCGTAACCAATCATAATGGACCACTGGAAGCTGTGGATTGCGTCATTCACAGCGTTAGATACGATATGGTGTAGAGTGTTGCTGGCGGCCATCCCAAATTGGACCTCATCAGGTCACCTACGACGCTGTAGCATGGCCGATATACATATAAAGAGCTTGAGTAGTGGACATATATCCTTCTATACTATCGTAACCAATCATAATGGGACACTGGAAGCTGTGGATTGCGTCATTCACAGCGGTAGATACGATATGGTGTAGAGTGTTGCTGGCGGCCATCCCAATTGGACCTCATCAGGTCACCTACGACGCTGTAGCATGGCCGATATACATATGAAGAGCTTGAGTAGCGGAATATATCCTTCTATACTATCGTAACCAATCATAATGGACCCCTGGAAGCTGTGGATTGCGTCATTCACAGCGTTAGATACGATATGGTGTAGAGTGTTGCTGGGCGGCCATCCCAAATTGGACCTCATCAGGTCACCTACGACGCTGTAGCATGGCCGATATACATATTAAAAGCTTGAGTAGTGGCATATATCCTTCTATACTATCGTAACCAATCATAATGGACCCCTGGAAGCTGTGGATTGCGTCATTCACAGCGTTAGATACGATATGGTGTAGAGTGTTGCTGGATTGTGGCCATCCCAAATTGGACCTCATCAGGTCACCTACGACGCTGTAGCATGGCCGATATACATATAAAGAGCTTGAGTAGTGGCATATATCCTTCTATACTATCGTAACCAATCATAATGAGACCCTGGAAGCTGTGGATTGCGTCATTCACAGCGGTAGATACGATATGGTGTAGAGTGTTGCTGGCGGCCATCCCAAATTGGACCTCATCAGGTCATCTACGACGCTGTAGCATGGCCGATATACATATAAAGAGCTTGAGTAGCGGAATATATCCTTCTATACTATCGTAACCAATCATAATGGACCCCTGGAAGCTGTGGATTGCGTCATTCACAGCGGTAGATACGATATGGTGTAGAGTGTTGCTGGCGGCCATCCCAAATTGGACCTCATCAGGTCACCTACGACGCTGTAGCATGGCCGATATACATATGAAAGAGCTTGAGTAGTGGCATATATCCTTCTATACTATCGTAACCAATCATAATGGACCCCTGGAAGCTGTGGATTGCGTCATTCACAGCGTTAGATACGATATGGTGTAGAGTGTTGCTGGATCGTGGCCATCCCAAATTGGACCTCATCAGGTCACCTACGACGCTGTAGCATGGCCGATATACATATAAAGAGCTTGAGTAGTGTCACGTATTCTTCTATACTATCGTAACCAATCATAATGAGACCCCTGGAAGCTGTGGATTGCGTCATTCACAGCGGTAGATACGATATGGTGTAGAGTGTTGCTGGCGGCCATCCCAAATTGGACCTCATCAGGTCACCTACGACGCTGTAGCATGGCCGATATACATATGAAGAGCTTGAGTAGTGGCATATATCCTTCTATACTATCGTAACCAATCATAATGGGACCCTGGAAGCTGTGGATTGCGATCATTCACAGCGGTAGATACGATATGGTGTAGAGTGTTGCTGGCGGCCATCCCCAATTGGACCTCATCAGGTCACCTACGACGCTGTAGCATGGCCGATATACACATTAAAGAGCTTGAGTAGCGGACATATATCCTTCTATACTATCGTAACCAATCATAATGGACCCCTGGAAGCTGTGGATTGCGTCATTCACAGCGTTAGATACGATATGGTGTAGAGTGTTGCTGGCGGCCATCCCAAATTGGACCTCATCAGGTCACCTACGACGCTGTAGCATGGCCGATATACATATTAAAAGCTTGAGTAGTGGCATATATCCTTCTATACTATCGTAACCAATCATAATGGACCACTGGAAGCTGTGGATTGCGTCATTCACAGCGTTAGATACGATATGGTGTAGAGTGTTGCTGGATTGTGGCCATCCCAAATTGGACCTCATCAGGTCACCTACGACGCTGTAGCATGGCCGATATACATATAAAGAGCTTGAGTAGTGACATATATCCTTCTATACTATCGTAACCAATCATAATGGGCCCCTGGAAGCTGTGGATTGCGTCATTCACAGCGTTAGATACGATATGGTGTAGAGTGTTGCTGGCGGCCATCCCAAATTGGACCTCATCAGGTCATCTACGACGCTGTAGCATGGCCGATATACATATTAAAAGCTTGAGTAGCGGAATATACCCTTCTATACTATCGTAACCAATCATAATGGACCCCTGGAAGCTGTGGATTGCGTCATTCACAGCGTTAGATACGATATGGTGTAGAGTGTTGCTGGATTGTGGCCATCCCAAATTGGACCTCATCAGGTCACCTACGACGCTGTAGCATGGCCGATATACATATAAAGAGCTTGAGTAGTGATCAGTATCCTTCTATACTATCGTAACCAATCATAATGAGACCCCTGGAAGCTGTGGATTGCGTCATTCACAGCGTTAGATACGATATGGTGTAGAGTGTTGCTGGCGGCCATCCCAAATTGGACCTCATCAGGTCACCTACGACGCTGTAGCATGGCCGATATACATATGAAGAGCTTGAGTAGTGGCATATATTCTTCTATACTATCGTAACCAATCATAGTGAGACCCCTGGAAGCTGTGAATTGCGATCATCCACAGAGGTAGATACGATATGGTGTAGAGTGTTGCTGGCGGCCATCCCCAATTGGACCTCATCAGGTCACCTACGACGCTGTAGCATGGCCGATATACACATTAAAAGCTTGAGTAGCGGAATATATCCTTCTATACTATCGTAACCAATCATAATGGACCCCTGGAAGCTGTGGATTGCGTCATTCACAGCGGTAGATACGATATGGTGTAGAGTGTTGCTGGCGGCCATCCCAAATTGGACCTCATCAGGTCACCTACGACGCTGTAGCATGGCCGATATACATATGAAGAGCTTGAGTAGTGGCATATATTCTTCTATACTATCGTAACCAATCATAATGGACCACTGGAAGCTGTGGATTGCGTCATACACAGCGTTAGATACGATATGGTGTAGAGTGTTGCTGGCGGCCATCCCAAATTGGACCTCATCAGGTCACCTACGACGCTGTAGCATGGCCGATATACATATAAAGAGCTTGAGTAGTGTCACGTATTCTTCTATACAATCGTAACCAATCATAATGGACCCCTGGAAGCTGTGGATTGCGTCATTCACAGCGGTAGATACGATATGGTGTAGAGTGTTGCTGGCGGCCATCCCAATTGGACCTCATCAGGTCATCTACGACGCTGTAGCATGGCCGATATACATATGAAGTGCTTGAGTAGCGGAATATATCCTTCTATACTATCGTAACCAATCATAATGGGACACTGGAAGCTGTGGATTGCGTCATTCACAGCGGTAGATACGATATGGTGTAGAGTGTTGCTGGCGGCCATCCCAATTGGACCTCATCAGGTCACCTACGACGCTGTAGCATGGCCGATATACATATAAAGAGCTTGAGTAGCGGAATATATCCTTCTATACTATCGTAACCAATCATAATGGGACCCCTGGAAGCTGTGGATTGCGTCATTCACAGCGTTAGATACGATATGGTGTAGAGTGTTGCTGGCGGCCATCCCAAATTGGACCTCATCAGGTCACCTACGACGCTGTAGCATGGCCGATATACATATTAAAAGCTTGAGTAGCGGAATATATCCTTCTATACTATCGTAACCAATCATAATGGGCCCCTGGAAGCTGTGGATTGCGTCATTCACAGCGTTAGATACGATATGGTGTAGAGTGTTGCTGGATTGTGGCCATCCCAAATTGGACCTCATCAGGTCACCTACGACGCTGTAGCATGGCCGATATACATATAAAGAGCTTGAGTAGTGGCAATATATCCTTCTATACTATCGTAACCAATCATAATGGGCCCCTGGAAGCTGTGGATTGCGTCATTCACAGCGGTAGATACGATATGGTGTAGAGTGTTGCTGGCGGCCATCCCAAATTGGACCTCATCAGGTCACCTACGACGCTGTAGCATGGCCGATATACATATGAAGAGCTTGAGTAGCGGAATATATCCTTCTATACTATCGTAACCAATCATAATGGACCCCTGGAAGCTGTGGATTGCGTCATTCACAGCGGTAGATACGATATGGTGTAGAGTGTTGCTGGCGGCCATCCCAAATTGGACCTCATCAGGTCACCTACGACGCTGTAGCATGGCCGATATACATATGAAGAGCTTGAGTAGTGGCATATATCCTTCTATACTATCGTAACCAATCATAATGGACCCCTGGAAGCTGTGGATTGCGTCATTCACAGCGGTAGATACGATATGGTGTAGAGTGTTGCTGGATTGTGGCCATCCCAAATTGGACCTCATCAGGTCACCTACGACGCTGTAGCATGGCCGATATACATATAAAGAGCTTGAGTAGTGGCATATATCCTTCTATACTATCGTAACCAATCATAATGGGCCCCTGGAAGCTGTGGATTGCGTCATTCACAGCGTTAGATACGATATGGTGTAGAGTGTTGCTGGATTGTGGCCATCCCAAATTGGACCTCATCAGGTCACCTACGACGCTGTAGCATGGCCGATATACATTTAAAGAGCTTGAGTAGTGGCATATATCCTTCTATACTATCGTAACCAATCATAATGGGCCCCTGGAAGCTGTGGATTGCGTCATTCACAGCGGTAGATACGATATGGTGTAGAGTGTTGCTGGCGGCCATCCCAAATTGGACCTCATCAGGTCATCTACGACGCTGTAGCATGGCCGATATACATATAAAGAGCTTGAGTAGCGGAATATATCCTTCTATACTATCGTAACCAATCATAATGGACCCCTGGAAGCTGTGGATTGCGTCATTCACAGCGGTAGATACGATATGGTGTAGAGTGTTGCTGGCGGCCATCCCAAATTGGACCTCATCAGGTCACCTACGACGCTGTAGCATGGCCGATATACATATGAAGTGCTTGAGTAGTGGCATATATTCCTTCTATACTATCGTAACCAATCATAATGGACCCCTGGAAGCTGTGGATTGCGTCATTCACAGCGTTAGATACGATATGGTGTAGAGTGTTGCTGGATGTGGCCATCCCAAATTGGACCTCATCAGGTCACCTACGACGCTGTAGCATGGCCGATATACATATAAAGAGCTTGAGTAGTGGCATATATCCTTCTATACTATCGTAACCAATCATAATGGGCCCCTGGAAGCTGTGGATTGCGTCATTCACAGCGGTAGATACGATATGGTGTAGAGTGTTGCTGGCGGCCATCCCCAATTGGACCTCATCAGGTCACCTACGACGCTGTAGCATGGCCGATATACATATGAAGTGCTTGAGTAGCGGAATATATCCTTCTATACTATCGTAACCAATCATAATGGACCCCTGGAAGCTGTGGATTGCGTCATTCACAGCGTTAGATACGATATGGTGTAGAGTGTTGCTGGCGGCCATCCCAAATTGGACCTCATCAGGTCACCTACGACGCTGTAGCATGGCCGATATACATATGAAGAGCTTGAGTAGTGGCATATATCCTTCTATACTATCGTAACCAATCATAATGGACCCCTGGAAGCTGTGGATTGCGTCATTCACAGCGTTAGATACGATATGGTGTAGAGTGTTGCTGGATTGTGGCCATCCCAAATTGGACCTCATCAGGTCACCTACGACGCTGTAGCATGGCCGATATACATATAAAGAGCTTGAGTAGTGGCATATATCCTTCTATACTATCGTAACCAATCATAATGGGCCCCTGGAAGCTGTGGATTGCGTCATTCACAGCGGTAGATACGATATGGTGTAGAGTGTTGCTGGCGGCCATCCCAATTGGACCTCATCAGGTCATCTACGACGCTGTAGCATGGCCGATAAACATATGAAGTGCTTGAGTAGCGGAATATACCCTTCTATACTATCGTAACCAATCATAATGGACCCCTGGAAGCTGTGGATTGCGTCATTCACAGCGGTAGATACGATATGGTGTAGAGTGTTGCTGGCGGTGCCATCCCAAATTGGACCTCATCAGGTCACCTACGACGCTACGATTTGTTAGTAGATTCTGTGATGGCTAATTTTACCGTGCTAGATACAATTTGACTAAGATTATGAGCTTGCGGCCATCTCCAATTGGACCTCATCATATCTCCTATGTTTCCTATCTAGCGCATGGCCGATCGATACAATTACTTACATCGCGAGCAGTGACAATACTACCATACTTGTTCTTTACTACGGTCAATGGAAGTCTTTGCTCATTGTTTATTTTCTAAAGTATGGTATGCTTTAGTCTGATTAATTTCACTCTCATATGTGAAATTTGATGTGACAAGAAAGTTCTTCTAATTTAGCTGGTCATAAGTTAAACACTCGAAGGGGACGCGATCCTCGCCGTGCTTGTTGAAGTTGGGTGGTGACATACTAATTCCTACGTACCGCTACACAGTTTTTTTGTTCTTAGTCGAGTCAAGTCGCTAATCCCTCGCCTACCGACAACCTTTTCCCCTAACCCCCCCCGCGAATCCAGCCCTCCTTTTTGGTATGTGCCCAAAACACCCTAAACATGTTGCTACACCGTCGCACACCCTATCTGGCCCTGCGAATCAAGCCCTAGGCTGGTTGGTACGTGTTGTGAAATCTTTGTGTTTTTGTGGTGTGAATGTGTGTATGTGTCGTAATGACTTTCTAGTGTCATAGCAGGCTATTCCAACTTCAACAAGCACGGCGAGGATTATTTCCCGAACTGGACGGCCTCTCTTTGTTAGGAACTGGTCTGAACTGGTTGCTGTTGACTTCAAATAATTCGGCATAATGACATCCACAACCACAAGATCCACAGGGAATAATATTCCTAAACGCACTTCTCTACCCCTTTTGAAAACTGCCAAAGAATCTGGTGAACAAGCTGCAGAAACACTCTCAGCAGATCTTGCTGTTTTTCTTTCCGACCCATCCCTCCGCAGCGCTTTAGCTGACGGCTCGCTAGACTTGGCGTCGTACTCCTCGACAATAAATTCAGAGCTGGCAACGCTCGAGCGAGAATGTATAGCGTTGCATCGTCAAGCGGCGCCTGACATTCGCATCTTGCGCGAAGAGATGGACGTTTGTGATTCCATCTTGGCTGGTCTGCAAGAAATGCTGCTGGGATTTCAAGCAGATTTATCAGGATTGAGTGGCGATATCCGTCAACTCCAAGACCAAAGTCGGAGCCTTGCGGTTCAGGTTGATAATCGTCGTGATGCCGAAGAGGGCCTAAGACTATTTTTGGAGAGAATCGTTGTCCCACCTAATTTGGCAGAATGTATTTGCCGTGGGGAGGTGGACGAGTTGTTTTTGGAGTGCGTGAAAGACCTGGAAGAAAAAAATGCCTATGTGCAGCTTACAGAAGAAGCCATAGATGACCCGGCATCTTCTGACCCGGGTTTTGTTTTAAGTTCTGGTATCCCTCCTTCACAAACAGCCGCGGGCAAGGAAATGATTGAACATCTATCAAAATTGAGGCTAAAAGCGGTGGAACGCACGCGATCTTACTTTTTGAATGTGATGAAACAACTGCGAAGACCAAAAACACACATCAGAATGATTCAGACACATGCTCTTCTCAAATATGAATACCTCGTAGATTTCCTGCTTGTGTCATCACCAACTATTCACATAGAGATCAGGGATGTGTATGTTGAAAGTATGTCCAAAACATTGCATACTCTATTTCGAACATATCACAAACAACTCCTCACTTTGGATATGCGATTGGCAACTCGGGTCGATCTAATTGCAGTAGAGGAGGGAGCATTGCGTGATGCCTTTTCAACCAAGGTGAATATGCGAAAGAGAGGGGACGCATTTGTTCTCGGGGACCGAGCGAAGGTTTTAGACGGCACAATATCTACGGAGTCTGGAGGGGATGAAAATGCTGCTGCTGCGTCCCTCCCCCCGATCAATGCACATTTAGCATCCATGAATGGCGAAAAGTATTCCTACGAAATGATCTTCAGATCCATTATTTCTCACCTTATTGATGCAGCCACCAATGAGTATATTTTTGCACGTCAATTTTTCAAGGAATATGGTCAAAACGATTGCTGGGAAGCCATTTTTGGAAAGACGCTCTCATTGGTGCTGGAACAGTTGGAGAACTATCTGTTCAACTGCCACGATGCCATTGCTATCCTCCTCATGATAAAATTGACACACTCATTCAAACGTACTGTGAAGGCGAGGCGCATTGATAAAGTTATGGAGCCCTTTCTTGACAGAGTAGCGAATTTATTCTGGCCGCGTTTGAAAATGGTGATGGATGCTCACCTTCGTAGCATTCGGGGGGCCAATGCCAAAAAGGTGGGAGGTGGAGATATCCATCCTCACCTTGTAAGTCGCCGCTACGCTGAGTTCACTTGCTCAATTTTATTGATTTTGAACCGTGGTCGCAAGAATGTGGGGGAAAGCAATGCTGAAGGACTTGCCACTCCAAGTGTAAATCAGAATGATAACTCATCATATCGTGGAAGCGCTGGGGACATGCTCATGAACGATCTGGATGTCATGCTGGAAGAAATGGTCCTACTTCTAAAGAGACTAGCAGACGTACACGCAACAAACATCAAGCGGAATGTATTCATGATCAACAATTTGGACCAGATCATCACCATTTTCAAGGAGCGTCGTGTATCAGGAAAGGAACTTAATCGATTCTCGGAGCTACTCGTCCAACAGCGCGAACTCTTCGTGGAGGAAGAGCTACTTCAGACATTTTCAAAGATGATTGCTTTTGTCCAGCAGACGGAAGCTCACATGTCTAGAATTTCTGCTCCCAGGAGTGCTCGAGGTGTAGCTGCACCTGCCGACGTAGTCAACCCAGATGTTGTGGAAAGCCTTGTCCGTGAGTTCGCATCGAATTGGAAAGCAGGAATTGAACAAATCAACAGGAACGTGCTATCATATTTTTCCAACTTTAGAAATGGAATGGAGATATTGAAGCAAGTTTTGACTCAGTTGCTCCTATATTACACACGATTTCAAGATGTGATCAGAAAGGTGTGGAGAGGGAAACCACCGAGCTTTTGCAAAGATTTGGTGAGCACATCAGTGATTTTGGCCGAGATCAAAAAGCATGCGCTGGCCATATAGAGGTAGACAGTAGACAGTAGCCAGTAACGTCAATCATTTTAGATTGTGGAGTATATTTACTTACAATAAGTAATACAGATCTGGCCACAACGCTAAAGATAGAGAAGACTAGAAGGAACAAGTGTACTTAGTCCTCCCTTAGTCACAGATCGGTCCCAAGTATGTCGGGTGTCGGGCATCTACTAAATACACCACCCTTTCTCGATACCATCTATCTATCTTTATATTTGAGTGAGTCATTTCTGTCTGTGATAGATAGATGTCGCTAGACAAGGGTACTTGTTGAGACGATGGATTTAACTACGGAGCCGCCGCGATGAACTCACGAAACGCGACTGATTATGGACCAAGAGGAGCTGCCAAATTTGGGTTCGCATCGTTGACGGGCTCATGAATGTTTACAGCTTGCTTGCATGCATGCTTCCGTGTAAGTCCTTGCATTATCATCGGAGTTCTCTTATTAATCGTAACATGTCAAAGTATGTGCACATTATCATCGGAGCTCTTTATTAATCGTAGCATGTCAAAGTATGTGCACCTACCATATTATTGCACAATGATGAATAACAAACTCCGCAAAATGAAAGTGAAAAAAGGTACTGGTCTTGCAAAAGATCCTTCCTCTGCTATAAAAGAAACCAAAGTACAAGATGCTACTGATATCAAGATCAATTCCAAACAGCACAAGTCTGATGAAGATATGAAAATGCCTGCTTCAAAGATGACATCTTCTAAAAGAGAAGCCGAAGATCTTACTGATATGAAGATGGGTTCAAAACGGTACAAGTCAGATCATTATGAAGATGCCGCTGCGAAGACTTGTGTACGTCTTGTACACAAAGAGATTGTTCTCAAACCTACTGTCAAACATGAAGAAGGATTGCAAGTATGTGGATATGTTCCTCAAGGAGAAGGAGACGAAAAGTCCGATTACATCTTAGCAAGGGTAAAGGAGACTCGTACAAAAGAGGGATATCTCTATCCTTTACAATACCAACTACAACTCAACCCTGTTGAGGTCAATGAACTTCTACACGTTGTCTACATTGGTAACGCATGCGTGGAAGGTGATTCTGATCAAGTATTGAAAGCAGACCCTACCAAGACTGATTTCTTCCCGGCACATTGTATTGTCATTCGTATGAACGAAGACGAAACACCTGAAGCATGTATGGTACATTTTGCCGAAAGACTTAATCAATTTACTATTGAGAATACCGGCGAGGAGTATGGTCAATACAAATATCCTCCTAAATATTATTATCAGTCTGAGTCTGTGGAAGAAAAGAACCTGCCCTGGAACTATTATCTTCAGAATAAATCGGTATGTCACTTTCTCCGCTTATATTATCCAGATCAAGACGATCAAGAACTTCGTAAAGAAGATGTTATGGCCGACGAAGCCATATTAATTCGTTTCTTTGGTACTGTTGAGGTGGGACGTCATGTACTTGAAAGGATGACTCAATCCAAATGGGAGGATTTAGTACAGAAATGAACTTGTTTGATACTGATGCTGTTGTGTATTGTAGAGCTTTTATACTTGTAGGACATTATTGATAATTACTTTCTACCTAGAATATTTAAATATAACAGATATGGCAAGAGACTAAATAATACCTTCTATTCTTCTCCTCCCTTTTGATCACGTGAAAGAAGTCTTCATGGAGGTAGCGGAGACATAAACCGCATGAATCATTAATGCCATGAGGGCAAGGTCGAAATCATCCGTATTCTTCAGCTGTCCAGATACATCGTTCACGGCAATGGGCGAGATCCTCGATATGGTGCTCTCTCTAATAGTTTGTGTGTTGGAGTTGTTTTGCAGAGTAAAGAGGTGCTGTATTTTGCGCCATGGTTTATATATTTTTTGCTCATTGCTCATCATCTTAAAAAACTCACCGTCTGTCATGTCCTTTGAGGGCATGAACCGAGTTCTTGCCCGCCACCCTCCAAATTAAAACCGCGGAACACACGGGCCTTGTTGTGCTTACAAATATTAAGCATTATTATAAATAAACGAAAATTTATTAAGTATTCCATTTAATTAGGGTCAAGTTCAGGTAGATCAGAACCCATAATGGGTACTAAAAAATGAGAATTGACCTACTAAAATAATCTATCTATCTATATCCATCTCCTGCTATCTACGGAGCGCACAAGATACATCATTTCTCACATCACCGAACTCAACTCATAGAACCCGAATACAGGCTATTCTTCTACATTATCACAAGGCAACAATATCTATCAATACATTATAATAGTAGTAATATTACTTGCAGTCCATCTCCGTCAAGTCCTCAAATTGTACCCAATGACCACTAATAAGATACAACTCACGTTGTTCTTCATCATCCTCCTCTTCTGTCAAATGATTGCAACCAAACCTCTACCGCATAAAGTGTCACGATCGTCTTCGTGCCTATCGTCACCCAAGACATTATCTGAAAACGATATATTCATACAAAAGAAAAAAGCTAGATTACAAACACTAAAAAGACAACGGAAGACGGTCCAAAAACAAGCTCTACGGGCACAACAATTTCCACAGGATATGGATGTTGATCAGCAAGCATCACATCGTCAATCAACTCAACAACGGAGGACAAATTTATCCGAGGAAGAGAAGGAAGAACAAGCAGAAAGGGACAGAATGCACCATGAGACAGATAGAGGTACTTGGTCAGCAGAGACATGGCAGGAACGCAGGAATCAAAATAATATTCATCAAGAACAACTTCGGATGGAACGGTGGGCTCTTTCATCTGGTGAGGCATGTGAATGCAATATTGATTCATTTGATCCCAATACAATGAATATTGAAGCGAATGATCTTGGCCATATGGACCAGATATGCAGCTTCTGCCATGCTTTTGGTTTCAAAAGTGAAATGAAATGTATTAAAGACGAGATCGTAGGAGACAAATATCATATGGGAAGATTGTGCTGTAATCAAGGAAAAATTATTCTTCCCGCCCCTCCGCCCTTTCCTATTGCACTGTACATATACTTCACGGGACAATCATCGAAACACAAGCACTTCCGAAAGCGTATCAGATACTTTAATTCTGGCATGGCAATGGCATCATTGCAACTAAATGATGCAACTGTTTACAAACATGGACCGGCCGCTTTCAAAATTCATGGCCAACTATACAAACGATTGGGGCCGATGCATCCATCCGCCTTCTATGATAATGGCCAACCGAAATGTTTGCAGATCTACTTCTTCGATCCAGACGAACAGGCGAAGTACAGAGTCAATCGTACCTATGCTGCGTCCCGCTCGTCTACAGTGTACACGATGGAAAAGGACATTTTTATCAAATTACAATCCATCCTAACCTCATGTGGCAATCCACTACTCGACGCTTATCTTACCATCAATGAAGAAATAGAGCGAACGAACATTAGTCCAGAAGAAGTTCGTGTTGTTCTCGACACTGCTGCAACCGATGGTCGGCACAAAGGTCGATTCAATGCCCCTGGATGCAGCGAAATATCTATGCTGCTGCCAGACCAAAATGAACTTGGATTGAGTAAAGATGCTATTGTAACGCCGATGAGGCAATCCGATCCGGAACAGAATCCAATCCGTCGTATACCAGACCATAATCCAGCACATGATGCTTTCCTTTACCCATTACTCAAACCGACAGGAGACGATGGATGGCATCGCAATCTATACTCTTCAAGCAATGATCCGCATACACACAAACATGTATCCGCACGTCAATATACAAGATATCTACTCATGAAACGTCTGCTTCATAATGTTGATCCCAATGATCGTTCACGTACTGTCCAATCAGAAAATATGTTACATTTGAGCAACAAACTCTTTCAACAATGGTGTTGTGACATGTGGGCTAAAGTAGAAAGTAATGATCTTGGATGGGTGGAAACGCATCAAGCCAATATCTTTGCCGACTCATACTCCAAGGTGAAGAAACGACAAGCAGAGGGAACGACTGGTGGAGCAACGCCAACAATATTGCCATCAAGTTACAATCAAAGCGATCGGTACATGCACCGAAAGTTGGAAGATGCTATGTCTGTGGCGCGTGTCCTTGGTACACCTCACTTATTCATTACCTTTACAATGGATGTATTTTGTACGGAAGTTATGCAGGAACTTGTTCCTGGCCAAACACCGTATGATCGGCCAGACATTATTGCCCGTGTATATTGGCAGAAATACAAAGCATTCATCCACGAAATAGAACAGGATAACATCTTTGGCAAAATGATTGCTCGTGTCTCAACGGTTGAATTTCAGAAACGAGGTAAATATATTTTGTATGATGCTATTATTTCATCACAACACTTTCTATCATCAATGTCTCATCTGAAATTATACATTATGAACACAACAGGGGCACCCCACACGCATACGTTGATTTGGATAAAAGATTTCGAATGCACTCCCTCTAATATTGATAATATCATCTCTGCTGAGATCCCTCCTCGAGGTGAAGAAGGTACACCACAACGGACGTTGCATGACATGGTGACCGAGAAGATGATACATGGTCCATGTTCAACCGGCTGGGCGTGTTGGAAGAAAGACGGATGCGGATGTGATAAGGGCTTTCCATTTGAGTTTAGTGCTACTACTGATATTGGCGAGGGCTACTATCCTCAATATCGTCGTCGTTCACCTGAAGATGGAGGCAATACTGGAACTACCAAAAGTGGAATTGCAGTTGATAATCGATCAGTTGTTCCATACAATGCATATTTACTCTTGAAGTACCGTTGCCATATTAATATTCAATTTGTTGTGAGTGTGGCATCGATCAAGTACCTTTTCAAGTACAACTTCAAAGGAGAGGATTTGCTCACGGTGGGGACACTCAATGTAGATGACGAGGTTGACGCTTAATTACGAAGCGATACATTTCCTCTATATCGGCAGTTTGGAACATATTTGAATTCAACATGCAAGAAGTCAAACCACCAGTGACACAACTTACTTTGCACCTCGAAAATGATCAGTACACAACCTACCAAAATTCGAATGATGACGTGACAGAAGCTCTGGAACGTAACAAATGCACACAGCTTACTCAGTACTTTCTCGCCAATGCATATGGTCATGATAATGCTGACGACTATCTGAAAGCACTTGAATTGTGTTATGAGGACATGCCAATACATTATAGGTACAATACAGAAGTAAAGCCACCGATATGGACGAAACGGATTGTACGTGGAGATCCTGATGTTTTACGTGGAATTGGGCGGATGCCTCTACTCACACCGAATAATGGCGATGTGTACTTCGCCCGATGCTTGTTAAAACATCGTCGTGGAGCATCTTCGTTTCAAGCGTTGCGGACTGTGGACGGGATACTCCATCCTACATATCAGAGCGCATGTGTTGCATTGCATTACATTGAAGATGATTTCTTGTGGATCGAAACGATGAGGGAAGCGTGCAAAATAAAAATGCCTCGCGCCTTACGAGACTTATTTGGCAGTATCATCTTCCATTGCCATCCATCTGACAAGCTAAACCTTTTCCAACTGTTTGAAGATAACATGCTTGATGATTTCCGTCATACCCATACAAAACAAGGTCTCCCTGCAAACACGGCTCTCGCTCTTGCCCGGAACCAACTTCTGGTATACTTAAATGACTTTTTCCGTCAATTCAAAGAGACAAATGCAAGTTACGGTTTACCCATGCCGGATGCAAATCTTACACAGCTTGATATGCAGAACGAACTGGATCCAAATGCAAGCGAATATTATTCCAACAATATTAGACTGATCGAGACGAACCTGGAACAGAAGGCCTTCTTTGAAGAAATGCAGAAATGTATAGATGACAATACTGGTGGATTTTACGGACTTGATGCTCCCGCTGGCACTGGCAAATCGTTCTTGATTAACCTCATTCTTGCCTATGTACGGCAAGATAACCAAATCGCAATAGCATGTGCCATGTCTGGCATTGCATCGCTCATTCTTACACTTGGCACTACATTTCACAAACGATGGTGTCCTCCAAAGTATCCGAAAGATGAAGATACTTGCAATATTGCCTTGGATTCAGATGAAGCACAAATCATCCGCGCCGCAAGATTTATTGCCATTGACGAGGCTTCCATGATGCATAAAGAACTCCTCGATTGTATGGATACGTTTCTCAGACAATTGATGGGATCAGACAAACCATTTGGAGGAAAATTGGTAGTAGTCATCTTCGATTTTCGTCAATTGCCGCCTGTTGTAGTTGGAGGCAACCGAGCTTCCGTTGCTTCAAAATCTATCAAAAATAGTAGAGTTTGGAAGCATATACAGCTACGACACTTGAACCGAAACATGAGAGTGGAACGTCTCATTGGTGATACGACTGATTTTGACCGCATTTTGCAGCTAAGATGGTTTGCGACTTGGTTGCTGCAAATTGGAGATGGGCTGATTTTAACCAACCGTGTTGGATCAAGAAACCTCATTCAAATGCCACCCCAAATGATATGTCGTTCGGCGCAGGAACTCAGAGATACAGTATTTCCAAACTTCCTCGAAAGGCACATTGACATGGAATGGCTCAGCACACGTGCCTGTCTTGGCTGCAGGAATGACCTTGTTCAGCAACGAAACAATGAAATGATTGACCTCCTTCCAGGTGACATCTTCGAGAGCGTAAGCATCAACTTGTGTGTGAATGACGAAGACAACCGCTTTTATGATACTGACACACTCAGTCAGCAAGAAGTATCAGGATTGCCACCTCATCGTCTGAGGTTAAAGAAAAATGCATGTGTCATCTTGGTACGGTCGCTCATCCCAAAGAAAGGATTCTGCAATGGAAAGCGGTGTTTGATCAAGGATATCAATAATAATTTGTTGAGATTGGCACCGCTTGATTCCCATGGTCCTGACATCCTTGTTCCACGGCTTCCAATGCAATGCAATGATTCGAAATTAGGCGTCCCTTTCATCCGAAGACAATATCCAATATTGCTGGCATATTACCTTACGATTAATAGATCACAAGGTCAGACTCTTGACGTGGTTGGAGTGGAACTTCCAACAAGTGTGTTCATGCATGGTCACGTGTACGTTGGATATGGCCGCACTGGGGACCCCAAAGGCCTTCACATCTATGCCAATCAAGACAAATTTGACAATATACAAGATCACCTCACTCCTGACCAAACCTATGTCAACAATGTTGTTTGGCCCGAGCTTCTCATCCATTGATAAATTAATCTAAGTCGAAAGTACACAATACCTTTTACTAAATACTAACCGCCCATCTAGCGGACCTCCCTGGTCCGATCTAGTCGCCAATAATGAAGTGAAGTGGCGGGAGAGTTGCCGGAAGAAAAGTTCTATCAACTAGCCTCGCCGTCAGGATTGCAGCTTGCTGAACGATGAACGAAGAGTGAAGCAGTCTCATAAAGTGGCCCACAACAACAGCAAAGATGAGGAATAATATAGTATTGGCAGTAGTTGCCGCGGTTCATCTGTGTCCAGCGGTGGAGTCATTTGCACCGCCTGCAGCTAAAGTTCGAAGCAGCTCGTCTATCACAACAGCATCCCTCTTCAATTGGGGTAAACGCCAGTTCGAAAAGGGTGACTCACAAGACGATGTAATCTCACAGCAGGATGTTGCGGACGAACAATCATCATCTCTTCTTCAGAATTCTCGACGATCCTTTCTATCTGCGACAGCTGCCTCATCTCTTCTTCCACTGCGTTCTTCAGCTGATACTGCTTCGGTCCAAACTGACAAGCAACTCAATCTTTCCAATGAAGAATTGAAGAAGATAGTTCTATCTGATATCGTCGACAAGTCTTTTCTTGTGTCAGCGGATATCACACGTTCTATCTATGATGAATCAGCTACGTTTACAGACGAGATTGATGTCTATACAATGGACAAATGGGTGAAAGGGACTAAAGCGCTCTTCATTGCCTCTGGTTCACGGGTATCGCTTGTAGGCGATGTTGATGTCTCTGCAAGTGAAGTGGTCTTTAGATTTGATGAAGATCTCATGTTTAACATACCCTTTAAACCAGTGTGTGCTCTGACTGGCAAAGTAGGTGAGTAGCAACTCTTATGTTTTTACTGTTTTCTTTTGCTGCTATACAACATTTCTCTAATCGAGTCTCGATGTTCTTTCACGTATGTAGTATTGACAAGAGACGAGAATACTGGACTGATCACTAGCTACAGAGAATATTGGGACCAGAGTGTAAACGATGTGTTGAAGACGGCCAAGTTTGGCAAGAAGGCATGAGATATGCAACCGCAAAACTTATTATTATAATTAATCCGGAATTTGATCCATTATTCTGCGAATATTTTCTATGTCTGATGGATCGTCATCGTACTTGCTAAAACATTCTCTGCAGATAACAAGACCCTTCCCACGGCAAGCTTTGCA